>MU228286.1:1698203-1714727 GCA_018584345.1 Thuja plicata | reverse complement strand
TATATTGTAGTCTATTTTCAACTAGTGTGCTTAGCAATTGATCTTTTGGTTAATTCTAAGTTTATTGGTATTATTGTTTCAACTAGTATCCAAGTTTCAAGTTAGATTCTGGTTGAGTTATTAGAAATAAGAAGGGTGCCTCCCCTAAGTTGAGAGGAGAGATTTATTCTCACATATTGTGCCTAAATAATTCATTTTGGAAGTAGTGTTCTTACGGCTACTTGCAAAATATTTAGCCAACACATTTAATCTTTATAACAAATAAAATGTTGTGTTAATACAATGTTGTGCTATAGATTATATAAAGTAAACATTAAAATGAATATAACACACACACACACACACACACACATATATATATATATATATATATTTTAATAAATAAATGAAAAATTTAAACATAATAAAAAAAATTAAATGAGGGTAGGGTGGGACTAAGCCCACACCCCAACCTGCGTGTTACAGTGGGAGGTGGAGGGGAAGCGTGTGGCCTTCCTCCACCACCGTGGTGGCCTTGCCACCATGGTCACCGCGTAGCAGCAGCTTACGCCGCTGTCTGCGGGGTGTCGTGGTTGGAGAGCCACCATGGTGCTGGGAGGGGCCTTGGCCTCTCCCTCAACCTCCCCTTTCACCACAGATTCACATTATATGAAATGGTGCACATCGCCATAAAAAAAAATAACAGACGCCTCCCCATCTTGCTATTAAACTCTCAGCACCAAAATAAAAGATATATGCATATTCTGTAAATAGATATATATACAAAACTTGTATATATATTTATTTAAAGGGACATACATAGAACGTGTATGATGTCAATCTTCATAAATCCATGGCTTCAAACCTGCAAGCTAGAAACATAGTCAACACAAAAACCTAGGGTTTTAAAACTATAGAAGAAAAATGAGAGAGAGGAGAGAAATGAGTAAGATATCTCATTTTTTTGGGTTTGTAATCTTGGGCCCAACCCTAAATTCAAATTAGGGTTTGGGCCAAGTTGTAGGGAGTTTTTTTTTTATTAGTATTATTTCATTGTGTAGGAGAGATTTGAAAATTACTATTGGTGGGAATGTTTAAGGTCTTCATTATCAAAAAAATATATTCCTTAAGTAATCACTTTGTTAGAGATAATAATAATAATGACTTTTGCCCAATGGTAATAGAAATAAATTATTGTGTAAAACTAAGTTGGACCTTAATGGACGAATTCTAGTAATAAAATATAGTAGTCTTAATGGGAATAATAACTTAATGATTTTAGTAGTATATTTTATTTTAATTGAATTAATAGTCTAAATGTATTTTTTCTTTAGTGAAAAATTTAGTATGTGGATATTATAATTCTTGCTAAGTTAAACCTATTAGCTAGGGACACTTTAACATAATTAAAAGATGAATGTTATAATCTTAGTGTTGCTAGAGCGATTTAATTTATTGAATATAATTTACTACTTTGTTAAAGTGGTAATTTTATAATATTAATTCATTAATAGCATGCGCATTATAGCAACTTTTATTGAGTCAAAACCATAAATGGGAGAGATCAATGGGCCAATGATTTAACTTGTCTACTAGTAAATGATTACCTTAAAATTAAAATGACTATACACTATTATAGTACAAGATAAACTCTATTATCACCATGGTAAATTAAATATATTTGATTTAAATAAATGAGAAATATAGTTTAAACAAAGATTCCAGTTAAAAGTGTTGGTAAGTTTATCTACAACTTCCAATGGATTTAGGCTAAATTGGTTAGGAGATTTTTGTAACAATATTTGATTAGATTATTTAATAAAACCTTGTTATTGACATTAAATTTTAACCTCACAAATAGAGGGTTGTTGTAAAGTAATTAAAGTTTTAAATAGCCAATAGAATGCAACTTTAAAACGGTAATGCTATTTTTATGAGACCAATATATGTGGCCAGTATATTGGCCATCGTAACAATAGTGTTATCGTTATAACACTTGTGATGTTAGAAACTTAGGATTTCTAGGTTATATATAGTAATGGAAATAAAATTATATATCTAATTAAGGAGTTATGGTTATGGTTTAGGGTTAATACACCTTTTGTAAACATGGTTAGCCATAAATGAAATGATGTAAGAAAACCCCCTCTAGTAGACTTGTCTAACCAAAACTAATTTTATTTTCATGGTTGAGGGATGTTGTCATAAGGACATGATCCCCCTTGACCCTCCAAGTGTTATTGCATTGCAACCTAGTACACTCTCGGTAGCTATAGATCTAACTTTGCATGCTTAGTAAACCCTTAACTGTGATCTTTTAGACATTATTTAAACCGTTTCAAAAAAAAATTTATTGCATTTTGGGCGCAAATTTTTGGGCATGACAATAGCTCATTCTACTACTGAATCAGAGTATGTTGTTATTGCTATAAATTGTACATAAATTGTGTGGATGAAGCAGATGTTAAAGGATATTGGGATTACTTTTGAAGAGTCAGTGTTTATACATTGTGACAATAAAAGAACAATGAATATGCCAAAGAATCATGTTATGCATTAAAAGACCAAAAAAAATTTAATCAAATATCACTTCTTAAGAGACAAGGTTGCAGAAAAGGAATTCATATTGGAGTACATCAGTACAAAGGAGAAAATAGCAAATATATTAAATTTTTTTTGTCAAAATATGCATTTGACTATCTCAAAGGTATGCTTGGGGTGTGAAACCCTCCTTGAGAGAACTAAATGATGCAGAAATGCATCAGTCTAGTAGCTATCAGAGATATGTCATTCCCTGGACTTGATGCTCAGATCCGCTCCTCAGGGGGAGTGATCACATGAACACAACATAATATATTTGGGTGAGAAAGCATCTGGTTGTTGAAGGCATGAAGATTTGAAAAAGCTACACCTTGCAGAGGTGGGATGGTCAGAGAAGGATAAGAGTTATGGCACCCTTTTCCATTGATGTCAAAGGGGGAGAGATTCAAGTGAAAAATCCCTATTGTCTTAGGGGGAGTTGCGAAGAGGATATTGAGAAGATTGTATTAAGGACACTCTTGGGTTGATGTATTTTCACATATGTTTCCACCAATGCCAAAGGGGAGATTGTTGGAATTTTTCTGTAAGAGGTGTTGAAATTCATGTTTTTTCATTGATGTCAACATATGTTTCATTTGGTTTCATCAGAAGTCTCAAACATATTGGTTATCACTGGTATAAGCAAGACTGACAGAAGTGTATGGACATTGTATAGGCTTTCAAAGAATGCAAGCATGGAGATGTATTAATAATGAGAAGAGATCTTAGATCTAAGGTTTCTTGGCTTGATAGTACTCTTGGCATAAATTATAGTTTTTTTGGTGAAGACTGGTTACATAATAGTGACAGAGGATTGTGACAGAGTTGGTCTCTGAGTTTTGGAGATAACTTGGATGTGAGCATGAGTTGTGATATGCGAGCTTGAGGAATGGTAGAAGATATGTTGGAGAATGTTAATTTTTATTCTTGGGTCCTTGTGTTCTTGGTGATGTCAGATGAGGTGTGTGATCTTGTGAAGATCTATTTATGGTCAAATTTAGAGATGTAACGTATTTAGAGGATGGTGAGTGTAGATTACAGATCTTGGAATATAATTGATGAGTTGTAATTGATGTTTACTTGTTTAAGGTACCATGTTTATCTTAGCAAGGGTCTATGTAATTATTTATGCATTTGGGAAGTCCTAAGTGGTCAACCTAATTGCTTTTTGTAACTTGTATAAAAGAGATGTGTTTCTTGATGAGGTAGTGTCGAAGGTAGTAGTAGAAGTTACGAGCTTTTCTATTGGATGTAGAGTGGAGCTAGTGATTGTGATGAGCTTCATTGGAACTGTTTAGGCAAAGCAAGTTTCTATTAGTCATTTCATTGGTTATTCTATACTTCTATATCAATACTTTGGATAGTGAGTCTAGAAGGTGGATTTAACCTTCTCATTTGGGAAGTGAGCCTGGGTAATGAGCCTCTTATTTCTCTTGACTCCTAACAGGGTATGTCCTTCAGTAGGGAATATGCAATATATGTAATAATTAGCTCCTAACAGGGATAAATCTCCTAATAGGGATACAATAATTTTAGTGCATTATTTATGGGTGCTAATTCTCACCAGGGTTTTTCCCTTAACAGGGTTTCCTCAACAATAATTTCTTGTGTAATAGTGTTTCTTGTGAAGTATTCTAATTTACATTGAATAATTGGTTTATAAGTTTCCAAGATAAATATTTGGTACACAAATGATTCACCCCCCCTCTCAGTTGTATTGGCAGACTATTATTTTTAACAGAAGGATTAGACTATGGAGAGACTTTTTATCTAGTAGCAAGACTGGAAGGGGTAATAATTCTACTTTCTAATACTACTTACAAGAAGTTAAAAGTGTTTCAAATGGATGTCAAGTCAGCCTTATTGAATGGAATTATTGAATAATAAGTCTACATAGAACAACCTGATGGTTTTGTTAGAATTCATCGAATTCATAAGCCCAGATCACTTGCAACAAAATAACATGTCACAAAGAAAAGAATGTAGACACAACTCAGAATGTCCAAGAAATATGAAATATCATTCAGAGAATGAATTGAAGGAGTTCCTGAGAGAGATATTCAATAATTATAAAGTGATCAATCCTAATAAAGGAGATCAAAATCCTAAGAAGGGTGGAGAAACCTAAGTTGCATGAATACTTAATAAAAGAATTAATTATTGCATGCCTAAATTTTAGCTTAAGTGAACTAGAGATAAAAGGTGACTTAAAAATTAAATCAATAATGATTTGATTAATAAGTGAAAAGGTGACTTAATGGTTAAATCAACAATGATTTAATTAATAAGTGAAAATACCCTTTTAACTCTAACACCTCCCCTTAAGATAAAATTAGGGAGAAGCCAAAAACCTAGAAACAACTACTAAAAGCAGGAAATGGGTCCCAACAACAAGGCCTGATGAGGTACCCAAGTAAAAAAATCTTTGTAAAGAGGAGAAATGGAGAAAACCCAGTGGGAAAAACCCCTCTCTGAAAAGAGATGAAGCCTAGTGAAGGATTGAAGAAGCGTCCAAACTAAAAAATGTCCCAGAAAATAGGAAAAAAGAAAGAACATGTAGAACACCTCTAAAGCATGAAACTATAAACACTGTCAAAGAACTGCTCTGTATGAGTGCCCTCAAATGACACTACTCGAATCAGGATGGAAAATAAGGAAAACATCAGAACTCGAAGATACAGATGGAAAAAAATACCAAGTCTAAAGCCTCAAAAATAGGAATGAAAGAAGAGTGTCCATATGGTAAATGATCCATTCCATCGAAATGCATAGGTACCAGCCACTGCATCCGCCTAGTATATAGGAACAAACACTAAAAACATAGCTCACTCCATCAAACCAAGGAAGCATATAGAACCAACAAGAAATACCCCCCCTCATAATGTTGATCAGGGAGAGATATAACAGATACACTAAGAGACTGCCAAGAATAATTGTATGATGAATAACGTAAAAGCACAAATAAAGTATGATGTCAAGGATGATCAGTCGCTAACACACATGAGGCTAATATAGTGGAAGGAACACTCACTTGAAAAAGGTTCAACAACCCCCCATGTCACTTTATAATATAGTGTGAGTACACTTAGGCAAAAAATGTGTGGGATACCAAGCATACATGATGGCACTTTATCTTAGTGTGTTTGCAAAAAATAGATGCTACAGAAAAGATGTACACAATATCCAGGAATTATTGAAAGCAAAAGAAACATATGTAACAACTAACAAGGAGTCATCCCATGCACTGAAAATGATCACATGACCTGAAAAATCCAAGATATACACTAGAATGCCAAAAAGAAAAAAACTAAATAAAATATACCTGCAAAAGATTTTGTTAATGAGACCCATACAAGAAGAAGGAGAATGGAACCAGCTTTTCGATGCCATGCGGAAGTCAAAAAATCGATTTTGAAGGAGCAAAATATAGTGACCAAAGTGCAAAATGGAACCCTAAATTTGACTGGCAAAAAACCTTACAAAATAGAAAAATCAGAAAACCAAACCTAGAAAATTAGGTTGGGCTTGGAACCACCTTTCCAAAGATATCTCATTTTACAAAAAATGATACCGTATGCTCAAGGTATGAGCAAAACACCACAAGGTTCTCATTATGAAAAAAGGGTAAGCTATATGATGGGTTGGTGACCGTAAAATTTAACCCAGATCTCAGACCTGTGACTACTGACACCAGTGGCATGGAAACCGAGGTAGCATAAAAACCAAGGCATTTTTTGCCTTGAAAAGTGTGCCAAGGCCATGCATGCAAAAAAGAGGGCCCAAATTTCAACTGTGTCCAAATTGGACATGCCTTAAATGAAAATAGGGGGTTTTGGGCATTTTGAGCACATATGTGATGTCCGTTTGTGCTCAAAGTGCAAATAAAAAATCTCCTCTAGATCCACACAAATGGATCTGAAAAAATTATAGACCTCGGTGCTCCATAAAATATTCAAAAAACCTAAGAACAGGCTGCTCCAGCAAGGCTATGATACCATGTTAGAATTCATCGAATTCATAAGCCAAGATCACCTGCAGCAAAATTACCTGTCACAAAGAAAAGAATGGAGACACAACTCAGAATGTCCAAGAAATATGAAATATCATTCAAAGAAGGAATTGAAGGAATTCCTGAGAGAGATATTCAATAATTACAAAGTGGTCAATCCTAATAAAGGAGATCAAAACCCTAATAAGGGTGGAGAAACCTAGGTTGCATGAATAATTAATAAAAGAATTAATTATTACATGCCTAAAGTTTAGCTTAAGTGAACTAGAGATAAAAAGGTGACTTAATAATTAAATCAATAATGATTTAATTAATAAGTGAAAATACATTTTTAACTCTAACAGGTTTTGCATTGACAAAGGAGGACATGGTATGCAAGCTACAAAAGGCATTGTATGGACTCAAACAAGCTCCAAGAGCATGGTATGAAAGGCTACATTCATATCTTATTTGAATTGGGTTTAATAGAACAATAAATTATAGTAATGTATATCTTAAATTTGAAGGAGGTAAGTTGTTGTTAGCTGAGGTTTTCTTTGATGAAAATCTTTGGAGGTAATGATGAGATGAGTCTAGCTTTTTTTTGAGGAGATGAAGAAGGAATTTGAGATGTCAATAATTGGTGAGATTAGATTCTTTATTGGATTGAAAATTTCATAACTTAAGAATGACATATATATTAGTCAATCCAAATATGTGAAAGAGGTGCTTAAGACTTTTGTATGGATGACTCCAAACTAGTCAGAACCTCAATGGAAAAAGGTTGTAAATTGTCCAAAGATGATGAATCTGATGCTACTTTTTAGAGATGTGTGATCAGTAAGTTGTAGTATGTTGTTCATAGAAGACTAGATATAGCTCAAGAAGTAGGTATAGTTGCTATATTTCAATCAAGTCCTAAGGAATATCATATGGCTGCAGTCAAGAGGATATTTAGATATCTGAAAGGTACAATTTATTATGTTCTATGGTAGGCTCATGATGGTAATTTTTCTTTAAGTGTATTTACTGATGTTGACTGGAAAGGTAATGTTGATGATAGAAAAAGTACAAGTGGCGGTGCATTCTTTCTAAGAGAAAGGCTCATGTTGTGGACAAGCATGAAGCATAATTGTATCTCACAATCTACAGTAGAGGCTGAGTATGTTGCAGTAGCTATAAATTGTACATAGATTGCATGGCTGAAGCAAATTCTTGAAGGCATCAAGGAAAAGGTGACTCAACCGGTAACTATCTTTTGTGAAAACACAAGTGTTATAAATATTTTGAGAATCTTGGTATGATTCGAAGACTAAGCACATTGCAATTAAGTATCATTTTCTAAGAGAGAAAGTGTTGGAGAAAGAGGTAAAGTTGGAATATGTACCAACAAAGGAGGAGAGAGAAGATATATTCACCAAGACATTACCTAAGCATACTTTTGAGTACCTTAGAGGTAAGATATGGGTTATTCCCTTACCTAAATAAAACTAAGATGATGTAGGTGCATAAATCCAGTGAATTTATTGTTATATCATTCACTATGGATTGATGATCGGGGGACTACTCCTTATGGGGAGTAGTTGGACAAAGAATAAGATAGTTGAAGAAAATGATGTATTGGGATTATTGCATCTTTGGAATTGTTTTTTAATGGTTATATGAACAAGAGATGAAAAAGGGGTGAATCAGTAAAGGGGAGATGACTAGGAGAGAACCTGAGATCGAGATCAGAGAACAAAAAAGATGTATTAGCTAAGGGGAGGAGTTTGTTTTTTGTATCTAGATTAGCTAGATGATTACTTGGTATTGTTGGTGTTTATCCTACATGTACTATTATTAATCATCCATACCAATTTTAAATTTTATCATTCATTTTAGCAAGTGAAATTGTTCCATATTTCCAACTTACATTGTTCATTTCAATTATGTGTATTAGGATCTCCTACAAACTATGTGAAATTACATGTCTCCTAAAACCAATCAATACATGTAAATTCATAAGGAGCTTAGAGCTCTATAAAAATCCTATAACAATTTGAGTATATCTTCATTCATGGATAATATCACCCCTATAAAATGTTGTAATGTTGTCAATGCAATCATGGTGGTTGTTTTCGTTTGAGTAACCTTTACCTTTTGATCTTGAGATCTCTAAATTTCACAAGTAGCATCAAGTTAATATTATAAGCACCTTTCTATCACACCATTCCATCTCACACATGTACCTTGATCCAATTTTACATGAATATTTGTTTCCTCTTAGTCAAATTATTTATTTATTCATTTCCAAGTCAAAATTGTTAAAGTTTATCATATTTTGTCCAATGATGAGTAAATTGTTAGTCCCAACTTTAGAGATTGTGAAATTATACTAGGCTAGTTTAATATAGTATTAGGGAACATTTATTTTTACTTATTATCCACCCATAATCACATCCTCAAAAAAAATGTAAATAAAGTTAACCTTTTTTGTTCTTTCAACAACTAAACAATCTAACAAAATATTTTTTCATGACTACCCTCAAGCACAGAATGGCTAATAAAATATCTAATCTTAATATCAATGGAAATATTTAAAATTATGAAGATGCTATCAGAATGGAGGCCAAGAATTTTTTTCAAAATCTCCTCCAAAAGGAAAAAGATTTGAATAAATAAGAACAAAGGGAGTTTCTAGAGTGCATTCCTCAAATCCTGAATGACAACCATAATGCGAGTCTTAATGCTATACCCTCTAATACTGAAATGAAAAAGGTAGTCTTCTCTTTTTATGGGGACATAGCCCCTGGTATAGATGGCTATCCTATGTTCTTCTTCCAAAATTATTGGTATATTATTGAAAAGGATGTTACTAATGTTGTTAAAGAGTTTTTTGGATCTAGAAAAATGTTGAAGGAGTTGAATGCCACCTTTATAGCTCTAATACCCAAAACACAAGGGGCTGATAAAATGGATCATTTTAGGCCTATTATCTTATGTAATAAATCCTACAAGATCATTTATAAGTCCCTTACCAAAAGGATTTTGTCTATTCTTCCTTCCCTAATTTCTTGGCAGAAAAATGTTTTTGTTCTTGGCACAGAGATCATGGATCCAATAATCTCCATACATGAAAATGTGCATTCTCTGGTGATGTCAACGAATGAAGGCATCATTCTTAAAATTGATTTATTTGAAACCTATGACAAGGTTGATTGGGATTTTATTGTGAAAGTGTTGAGGGATTTTGGCTTTAACAAGAAAATCACTGATCTTATATTTCATCTCGTATCGTCTGCTACTTTCTTGGTTTTGGTTAATGGATCTCCTACTTCTTTCTTTAAATAGACAAGGGGTCTAAGGCAAGGGGATCCTCTCTCTCATGTTCTCTTCATCTTTATGGTTGAATGTATGGGTAAGTACATTGAGAACCTAGTTAGGAAAGGGGAATTTAAAGGATTAAATCCTTCTTCTGCCAATCGAGTTTTCTCCCATCAACAGTTTTTTGATGATTCGGTTGTAATGGGTGAAGCCTCTATTAAAAATGCTATAAATATAAAAAATGCATTGACTATATATGGGATTTCTTCAGGTCAGCTTTTTAATTGGGGAAAGAGTTATGTGTTTTTCTTTAATGATCCTGATTAAAGACAAATAAGAATTATGAGGATTTTGGGCTATGATATGGGGACTCTTCCAGGCACTTACATTGGTCTCCCTTTATGCCTGGAACTGCCTGAATCCTTCTGGATCTCTTTAGTAGATAGATATCATAGTAAACTTTCTGGTTGGAAAGGTATGTTGTTGAGTCAAGATGGAAATATTCAGATTCTAAGATCCACCCTTCAAGGTCTTTCTCTTTATGCTCTGAGTATCTTTAAAATCCCCAAGAAGTTTGGAGAAGCAAATGAAAAGATCCAAAAAACTTTTATATGGACTAGAATGGAGAAAAAGAAAAGGAGAGCTCTCATTTCTTGGGACAAGGTCTGCAGACATGTTAACAAAGGGGATCTTGGTTTACGCAAAATCAAAAATCTTAATGACCACCTTCTAGCTAAACTTATATGGAGACACTATAGTTCCAGGGGAGAATGGAATCTTATATGGGATAATAAATACAGTAAGGAGTGCCCAAACCTTGCTTGCTTTCTTGATAGGGAAAATGGAGCTAGAGGATCTTTCATATGGAGAAATGCTATGAAGAATAAAGAAATTATAAGAAAGGCATCAAATGGAAAGTTGGAAATGATAGAAATGTTCTTTTTTGGGAAGATGAGTGGATATTACAAACCCCCCTCAATGAGTCCCCTAGATGGAAGGACTTTGAGAGCCATTGCAAACTTAGATTTGGGAGGAAAGTGGTGGATTACTAGGATAGGGATCACTGAAAGGATCTAACAGTTATTGATTATACTATGGGATGACTCAATAAATTTCTTAATTCAACTATTTTGATTGAGGAAGACATGATAATATGGAAGAATAGTCCAAATAGGAACTTAACTATCTCCTCCCTGTATCACTTGAAGTTTGAGAATCTTAATGAGCCTTGTTGGGCTATTGGATTAAGGACCTCGACCCTAAGATTAATGTCTTTTTTGGATCTTGATGCAAAACAAGATTTTGACAAATGATAATCTTAGAAAAAGAGGTGTGATAATTGTTAATAGATGTTACCTTTGTAATAATGATGAGGAAAGTGTGAATCACATTTTTATTCACTGTCCCTATGTCAGGATAATATGGGACTACTTCTTTCAAATTCTTAACATTGAGTGGGTTTTCCCTGAGGATATGTAGAGTATTTTTAACTCTTAGAGCCATCCCTCAAAGAATGAAACTGTGGTCAAGGTGTGGAATTTTATACTCCCCTATGTTTGTTGGGGAGTCTGGAAAGAAAGGAATGAGAGAGTATTTAGAAACAAAGTGGCTAGTTAAAAGGAGGTCTTCTACAGAATTAAGAGAGATATCAAAGAAAACTTATATCTAAAGGAGAGATTTATGGAACCTCTAAATGAGGAGGATATTGCTTTCTTCAATAACTGAAAAATTAAAGGTAATTTTAGGAAGTAGAAAAATTAAGTCAAGAGAGAGGAAGAAAGATGGGATTGACCTCCTAATTGATGGATGAAGGTCAATTTTGATGGTGCTTCAAAGGGTAACCCGCGGGTGGTTGGGTGTGGGATTGTCATAAGAGATGAACAAGGAGTTTGCAGGGGTGTTAAATCTATCCCAATTGGAACTCAAACTAACCATGTTGCGAAGGCGAATGCTGCTCTTCAGGGGATTATCCTTTCTAGGAATAAAGGTTGTAAAAAGGTATGGTTAGAGGGAGATTCCCTCAATATTATTAAATGCCTAAATAATGAAACTCCTGCCTCATGCTCTAATTATAATATAATCCAAAAAGAGAAAGGTATTATCCAATCTTTTGAAGACTGTGTTGTTTCACATAAATTTTGAGAGACTAATGGAATTGTTGACTGGGCTACCAACATGACATACAAACTGGAGGTGGTGACGCAATGGCACGATGGAGATGACATACCTTATCAATTGAAATCATTACTAGATAATGACCAACTACGGAGTAGATATAAAAAAGGCCATAAATGGTAAGTCTAATAAAAAATTTTAATGCGGAAGTAAAATGTCATAATTACCATCTAAGGTGCAAGTACTTAGTGGTGATTACAAGTTGCGTGTGGCATAGATTCTGGCTGTATTTGGCAATATTGAGAGTGACTAGTGGTATTCTTAATGGAATTTTTAAGAACTATCACAAAGATAGAAATTCATACTAGAGAGATAAGATGGGTGGTAATAAGAAGCACGTTGAGCTTGTTAACTATGACGAATGGACAAAAATGAAAAAAAATTTGGAAGATTTTTAAGGATGGTGGGATGGTAGCGTTTCTGGAGCGGCTTCATGGCAGAAACCCTACTATTTCTAGGCTTTTTTTCAAGACTTGGATAGATGGTAAAGTGATGGTGGGAAACCAATACATGGATGGTACAGAGGAGATAATTGTCAAGGCTATTGGTATGGGTATGGAGGGGCTCAATTTCTACAGAGGCAAAGATATTTCTAATAAAGCTTGGGAGAAGTTCCCAGAGTCTGACGAAGAGAAGGCCATGTTATTTAAGGTGGATACTTCCTATCATAACCCTAAGTAGAAATCTAGGTCATGGAGGTATGTGCTCTATGCGATCATTAGCTATATTATACTCGGTGGTAGGTTTACCTGAGCCTATGGACATCATTTCATATTTTTTAGTCATTTTAGACACAATGTGAAAGTTATTCTGCCCTTCTATTTTCTTAGTTCATTGGATTTTACTATTAATAGTCTTTAGAAAGACTTAAAGGACAATCACCCCTCTAACTAGGGTCTTATGTTGTTAATTTATGATCTTCTAAAAACTAAAAAGGTAGAGAGACCTTTGCTATAAAAAATCAGAGGGATGAGGAAGATACAGAAGGTGATGAGGATGATAACATGTATGAGGATGAGATGGAGGATGATGAAGAAGACCCTTAGGGGTATAAAATTCCTAAAAATATAACTAAAAATGGCTCTTCATCTAAGAAAAACTAGAAGAAGACTATTGTGGAGGGCTCTGATACAGAGTAGACTGATGATGATACTTCAGAGGGGAGTAAAATACATAAGAAAAAAGCTTTAAAAAAATTTATTTCTTCCAAGACTAACTAGAAGAAGCCTATGGCAGAGGATTCTAAAATAGAGAAGGAAATAAATGATGAAGAGTATAAGGAAAAATAGAAACAAGAGGCTAAGAAAAGAAAATGGTGTTAGTAATAATTGAGAGGGGGGGGGTGAATCAGTGGCCTCAAAAATTTATCCTTCAAACATAACCACCAATCAATAAATCTTAGATTATTATGCCCCTACAAGATGCATGCCATGAAATACTAATAATGATTAACTGTCTGTCAGTTTCCTCTATCAATCCTTATTCTTTCTTGATTATCGATAAGCAGTATAACTATTTATCGAAACTCAGTAAATAAGCAGAGTATACCGATCAATCTAGAGTTAGCTATGTAAGATGCAAAATAGTAAAGAAATGAATCATACACACATAACACATGAATTTTAAATGTGAAAAACCTGTTAAGGGAAAAATCATTGGGACCATTACCCCAAATTTTAGCTCTTCTGAAGTGAGCCCTGTTAGGAGCCAACCCTATTAAAGGTTACAAACACACTGTAAAGTGTGACCTTGTTAGAGGATTTTATACATAGAGTTTATCACTTAGTATCGGGCATCTATTGCTACCATCCTTGAATCATCATCCTTCTTAGACTGTCAATAGGTATCGTGAAAGTCCAATGCTACTTTTATGAATCAACCTTTTTGGAACTCCTTGAGATGTACCTTAATATATAGAAGACTGTTAAGTCCTGCTTGGTTAAAAAACTTGATGCTTCAATGGTTAAACTGAAACACTATGACCTGTTCATATTGCAACTTTAATTGTAGATTTTTGGATCCATTTAAGTACATTACCTCTCTGACCAATGTATCAATTCAATCCTTTGTGTTCCATAATTTCTACTCTATGATGTTGTGCTCACTATTCGTCAGTGTTTGCAGAATTCCTTAGTTCTTCCTTCAGCTTGTTTGATCAGCACTACCTGAATTTGTTCTTCATTAGTTTATCTTTAGCATCCTCTTTTTATTCACTCCATTTAATCTCATTCATAAATGAATTAAGCTTGTCTCTTATATAGACATAATATTCATTGTTTCTTGGTTCTTGATTCTTGGCATGATAAACAATCCAGCCAATTAGATTTAAAGAATAACTCCTAATTTGTCTTGTATATATTTTATTGACAACTATACAAATCAGCTTTAAATCAATCACTTATCTCTGGTTGAATAAAACAAAGTAGACAACCAGTTAAGTCTTTATTTAGCTCTGCCAGCTAGATATTTTATCATTTTTTGAACTCTCTGTTCTGTCGGTCACCACTGCAGTTAGTTGTTGGTGACAACTAACTAATCCATCAGTGAGACTCCATTTAGCTTCATGATTTCCATTCATTAGGCATCATTTGAATTTTACTTGTTGGGCAACTCTGTATATTTGGTTGTTGGGAAATTTGAGTCTTTAGCTCATCGGGCAACCTTCTGACTTTGTGCGTCGGGCATTTTTTGGTTTTGCTTCATCAAGAAACACTATGCTTCTAATCATCGGGTATCACTGTGACTATTCTTCTTTTCTCTATCTAACGGTGTGCACTTTGTCAGTGTTGTTTGTCACTTAGTGAATACTTGACTTTTATGCATTGCTGAAAGTATAACTTTGGTTCCTTTGGTTCTCTAAAGTCTTTGGCATTATGTACATGACCATACAGATGATATCAATTTGACATCAATGACAATATAGTCCATTAACTTATTTAATGACTTGCGTTATCTTTCAACTTAACATTATCAAACATTCAATCAGTTACATGTTATCAATCTCTCCCTTTTGCATTGATGGAAACATACTATATTATCACACTATACTATTTCTAATACAATATGAAATACAACAGTTGATATTCACCAAACTACCAATCTTTTTGTTCTAGTAATCGATAAATGTTTGACCATCAGTAAGCTCTGTTTTAGCTTAGATTTTATTCTTGCAGCTCTCTGTCTTCTAATGTGTTGTGTTCTCTCCTTGTGTCAATTTCTCTCCCTTGACTATTCTTCTCTTTTGATGTCTTTTTCTCTTGTCAACAATTCTCCCTTTATATAATTGTTCAGGATTAGAATTGTCACCCTAAATCAGGCATTAAGGCTTCATGGCAATTCTATCTGACAATGGAAACTTCCTCTAGCTGTGGGTGAACTATGGATGAGGAAGAGTCTCCAGATTATAGACCGGATCCTATTTAGTATGGGATATCACCTCCTAATTGAAAATTTAACTGAGAAAAGGGGAGAAAGATTTAAAATTGAACTTGCATGGAAAAACTAGAAAAGGTGATACACTGAGAAGATTTAGATCTTTTTAAAGCTTCAAACTGACATCTACTTACCATACCCTAGGGGATCTTTGCACTATCATTCACAGCTCAATACATAGGTTAATTGGAAAGTCACAACTAGGGTTTAACCAAAAGTAGTAATCTTACCATTGACAACATGTATATTCTGCAAAAGGCTTGTATTTTGTAATATATAGTAGGAATCGATGCAATTCACTAATCCATATTACAAATGTATTACTCTTGGATGCAGAAAATTGAAAAGGAATTTGAACAAATGATCACAATAAGATGTATGGAAAAAGTGAGGCAACTATATTCTTCTCAAAATTTGTATACAAGTTACATGTGTGAATTTCAGAATAATGGCAAGGAATAGTAGAATCCTCTTGCACAAAATCAGAATTACAAGCATGAACTTACAATGGAATACAAAAAAAATGAATAAAAAACTATAGCAATAATGAATTCACTAAAGCTCCTCTCTCCACCAATTTGACCCCCCTAATTAAAAATTGAAACCTTCACTAAATAGCCAACATGGCTCATTTTCAAAAATCTTCCCTCCAAAAAGCCCTCCATAATAACAGATCCTCCTAGACTATAGGGCTTAATCAATTTACCTAAAACAAAACCCTAAGTTTTAGCCCCCAAATTTGATATACCAATTACAAATCTCATCTTTATTATATTTGAATACATGACATTCGAATTTAAAAGTGTTACCACCCCAATCAAAAACCCGACCACCTAACTTCAAAGGGTTCAAAACCCTTGTCAACTCAGCATCATAACCCATCTTTGACTCTGCTGACACCACACCACTGTGGTCGATGCAGCTGTGGTTTGGTAACCAGCACGGTTTGTAGTTGACTTGACTACCATTAGTTGGAAGGGACAATTTTTTTATGTCATGGCACTAAAGTTACCAATGTGGCAATAAGGAGGGAATGTCGATGCACTGGGAACTGCAACTGCATTTAC
>MU228286.1:1648939-1671544 GCA_018584345.1 Thuja plicata | reverse complement strand
AGCTCATACAATATAGTTTTCAATTAAATATTTAATTAAATCAAAATATTCAAATATTTCAATTTAATTAATTATTTAAAATAAACTTAGGATATAATTAAATCATTAATTCAACTATAATCCATTACTTCACTAAACATGGAAAATCACTCAATAATCCAAAAAAAATCACCTGAAAACATAATCAAGCAATACACACACAAACTCAAGAGAGAGGGTATTTGAATTCTGTCAACCTAGACAAATTTGGATAAGGTAGTCATACTGAAACTCATCCCACATTAGGAAGATTAGGCTTAGGTTAGGGTTTTGGATCTGTATGTTACCTCCCCTCTTTACCATTGAGATGAATATTTATGGGCACGCTCACTCCTACCAATTTAGGGAAGACGATGCCATGTACCTACAATCCTGTCATCAAAGAACACACATGTACATATATAATATAATATCACAATCAATGATAGGGATCGGTCAAACATGTGGATCTCGCTGAAGCAAGTAACTACGTCTCCGTCCTCTACCATAACAACATGCAAACAGATACATAAACATGATAACCATACACATGCAAGTATGGGGTAAGTACAATATAATCAAAACATAAATCATCACATCCTGATAATAACCATAACATCATAAACAATAGTCACCATCAACTGAAAGAATAGTAGCTATCATGAAAGTAGTCTAAAATAATCCGGCCAATCAACTGAAACCAATGCCTAAAAGAGTACGGCATCACAAACTAAAAGAAAAACATGAGTGGGTATTACATCCACCCCCCCTAGGATTAGGCTTACTCCTGGAAGCCCGTAAACAAGTAGGGATATAAACCCCGTAATCTGGCTGCATCCTCCCAAGTCACTGAGGACTCATCATTTGGTTCCCATTGGACCCTTACCTGCTCTATGGTGTGACCCCTGAGGGTCACACCCCGTTGCTCCAAAATATGTATTGGCTCCAAAGCCAACTGCTCGTCCTCGACCTGTAATGCATTCCAATCAAGTACATGCATAATGTCAGGTATATATCTCCTAAGAACTTAAACATGAAAAACATCATGGATGCGCGAAAGGCTAGGTGGCAAAGCAAGTCGATAAGCAAATGGTCCTATCCTCTCTAGGATCTCAAATGGTCCCACAAAATAAGGTGCCAACTTCGAACCCTTTCCATAACAGATCAGACTCTTCCGTGGGTGCACTCTCAGGAACACTCTATCTCCAACTACGAACTACCTATCCACCCTGTGAGCATCTGCATACTTCTTGTGTCTATCATGTGCAGTCACCAAATGCTCACAAATCCTCACTACCTGCTGCTCCATATCATGAAGCATCTCATGACCAAGAAGAATATTGTCCTCCAATCTGTCCCAACTCAAAGGTGTATAGAAAGGATAGCCATACAACACCTGAAAAGGTGCCATGCCAATGGAACAATGATATCCATTATTATACGCAAACTCTACTAGGTACAAGTAGTCCTCCCAGTGAGTCTATCTATCCATGACATACATCCTCAACATGTCCTCTAGAACCTGGTTCACCCGCTCTGTCTAACCATCAGTCTTAGGATGATACGCTGAACTAAAATTTAGCTAAGCACCTAGATCGTGCTGTAAAGATGTCCAAAAGGCTGAGGTAAAAACAAGATCTTGATATGATATAATACGGAGAGGAATGCCATGAAGTCTCACAATGTCCTGCATGAAGACTCGGGCCACAGAAGCTGCTATGTAAGATGACCTCATCGGTGAGAAATGATCCACCTTGGTTAACCGATCAACGGTCACCATAATAGCATCATGCCTGCGAGGAGTCATAGGCAATCCAACTATGAAATCCATAGATATGATGTCCCACTTCCATGATGGAATGAGATTAGGCTGAAGAAGCCCTACTGGATGTTGGTGATCTGCCTTAACCCTCTGACACTCTAAACATCTAGCCACAAAGTCTGCAATCTCCCTCTTCATACCAGCCCAATGGTAGAGTTGTCAAAGATCTGCGTGCATCTTCTTGACACCAGGATGTGCCAAATAGGGTGCACAGTGAGCCTTGGATAACACTAATATACGCAAATCATCCAATGGTGGTACATAGATCCAGCCCATATGACGTAGAAGACCATCTGTCTCCAAGACATAACTAGAGATTCTGCCCTCTAATGGTCTCCCTGTCTCTATCTCAACTTTCACCTCTTGATACAATGTATCTCTAGGAAGTGACTGGAGTATCCTACTCCTCAAATCCATGCTAAGAGTCAATGCTAGAACTGCTTGTCGCTTGCAACTCAATGCATCAGCAACCACATTCTCCTTCCCTTGAATATACTTTATCTCAAAGTCATATTTGCAAAGGAATTCCATCCACCTTCTCTATCTAGCATTCAGATTAGGCTAGGTAAAGATATTTTATAGATATATGCTTTGTTTTTGCATGGATCACCGGGTTCTTTGAAATATTTATTACACTAGTATTATCACAATAAATTATCACAGGGTCAATGATCTCTTCATTCATTCCTTTCAAAATTTGTTTTATCCATGCAATGTTTGAACACTTTGTAGCAGTAGCAACATATTCTACTTTTGCAGTTGATTGAGATATGCATCCTTTATTTTTACTTATCCAAGTAACTAATCTATCTCCCACAAAGTATGTTCCACTAGTAGTGTTCTTTCTATCATCAATGTTCCCAGCCCAATCAGCATCTGTGTAAACTTTCAATTCAAATTTTCCTTCTCTCTTGTACCACAATCCATAATCTTCAGTGTTCTTCAAGTATCTAAAAATTCTCTTTATAGCAGTCATATGTGATTCTTTAGGATTAGCAAAAAATCTTGCTACTATTCCAATTGTGTGTGCAATTTCTGGTCTAGTGTGTACAACATATATCAATTTTCCAATCATAGATCTATACAATGTCTGATTTACCTTAGTTGTCTTATCTTCTTTTGTCAATTTGCATCCTGTCACCATAGTTGTTCTAACTGGTTTTTAATCTTCCATTCTGAATGTCTTCAATACTTCCTTAATGTATTTGAATTGAGTAATGTAGATGCCTTCATCCTGTTGTAAAATTTGATCTCTCTAAACATTGACATTTCAAATTCTTTCCTTATTTCATCAGCCAATGATTTGCATAAGTTATCATTTCCTCCAAATATAATATCATCAACAAAAATTTCAGTAATAAGAGTCTTATCATCATTTCCTCCTTTCAAATACAAATTTTTGTTATCACTTGTTCTAACAAATCCAATACTGATAAGATAGGATTGTATTCTTTCATACCATGCTCTTGGTGCTTGTTTCAGTCCATATAATACTTTGTGTAACTTGCATACCATGTTGTTCTGAGTAGGATCAACAAAACCTTCAGGTTGTTCAATGTTACCTCTTCTTCTAGTATTTCATTCAGAAATGAAGACTTAACATCCATTTTATATACTTTGAATCCTTTGTATGCAACATAAGCAAGTAATATTCTAACTCCTTCAAGTCTAGAAATGGGTGAAAAAGTTTCTCCATAGTTAATAACTTCTTCTTATGCATAACCTTTGCATACTAGTCTTTCCTTATTTCTGGTTACATCTCCATTCTCATTCAATTTATTTCTGAATATCCATTTGGTGCCAATTACATTCTTATCACTCGGTCTCGGTACTAATGTCCATGTTTTGTTTTTCTGTATCTGCTCAATTTCTTCATTCATTTCATTAATTCATTCTTCATTTTCAAGCGCATCTTTAACAGTTTTAGGTTCAAATTCACAAATCAAACATGTGTTGTCATTCAACTTACTTCGTGTTATCATGCCAGCTCTTTTATCTCCAATAATCTGATTTTTTGGATGATGTCTTCTTACATATTTTACAAGTGTAGGTTCGGTTCTTTGTTCTTCAATGTGTTCTCTAGTTGGTATATGATCATGATCTCCAATTGCAACATCTTCCTGATTCTCGGTTAGTGCATCCTAATCCTCGGTAAAATTACCCTTTTGCTCAGTAATGTTAGGTACTTGCTCAGGAAAAGTGTCTGGTTCTTCAATGTAAACAAATCTATTATAGTCTTCTAGTTCTCTTTTGCTTTCCTCTTCATTCTTCTCAGAAAATTCATCAACTCTTACATTTTCACTTTCAATGATCTTTTTAGAAGATTTGTTCAAACATTTATAAGCTTTTCTCTTAGTAGAATATCCTAGAAGTATTCCTTCATCACCTTTTGAGTCAAATTTCCCATTTCTTTCATCTTTTAGAATATAACATTGCCTTCCAAATATTCTAAAGTAAGTCACATTAGGTGTGTAACCATACCATAATTCATAAGGTGTCTTGTTTGTATCTTTCTTTAGTTGTACTTTGTTCAATGTGTATATAGTAGTACTAATAGATTTCCTCCAATATACTTATGCAACATTCTTTTCAATCATCAGTGTTCTATCACAATCCATAATTGATCTATTTCTTCTTTCAATAATCTCATTATGTTGTGGTGTTCTCAGTGCAGAGACCCGTCTCTTAATTCCATACTCGTTACAAAAGTTAGTGAAATCACCAGAAATAAATTATCCTCCTCTGTCAGATCTTAAACATTTCAATTATTTACCACTTTCTTTTTCCACTTTAGCTTTGTACCACTTGAACATCTTAAATGCTTCAGATTTTTCTTTTAAGAACATGAGAGTCATCATTCTAGAGTAGTCATCAACAAATAAAATAAAGTATTTGCCACCATAATAACTTCGTGTTCTCATTGGTCCACATAGGTCTATATGAACTTTTTCCAAAATATCATTAGAAGAGAAATTTTTGCTCTTAATACTAGATTTTGACATTTTTCCCATTTGACAATTCTCGCAAGTGACATGGTCAGGTTTAGATAAGCTCGGTAAGCCTCTTAATTGTGTTTTCTTACTAATCTTAACCATGTTATCAAAATTTACATGACATAACCTCTTATGCCACAACCATACATCTTCATTCTTATCCATCAAACAAGTAGTTTCAGCAGTGTCAAGATAGAATATATTACCTTTTGATTGTTCTCCAGTGTCGATCAACTTTTCTATTTCATCATAGATTCTAGCTTTTTTGTTTTCAAATGCAACTCGGTGACCTGTTTTATTCAACTATGAAACACTCAACAAATTATAATTAAGTCCTTTCACCCAATATGCATTCTCACATTTGATCTTATTGTTCAGCAATATAGTCCCTTTTCCTTTCACTTGACAAGGTGTATCATTTCCCATCTAACAGATCCACCATTATAATGCTCAATAAATTCAATTTTTTCTTTATCTCCAGTCAAGTGGTACTATCAATAACCCAAATGTCATGCTTGCTAACTTTATAAATAAGTGTTGTTTCAACATACATTTCATCTTCTTCTTAATCTTCTTTCAAAGCTACAAATACTTTCTTAGTGTCTTCATTAGTGTCAGTGTTGGTGTCTTTATCGTTATCTTCAACAATCTAACATGTCTTCTTTCCTCTATCTTTGTAATCTTGGTTAATCCTTCTATCATACTATCAGTTGCTTTTATATTCTCAATCATCCTTTTTGTCATTAGATCTTTCATTTATTTCATCACTTTTTCTGTTAGGGCATCTAGCAGCAAAGTGTCCAATTTCTTTACAATTAAAGAATATCAAAGTTAGTTTACCTTTATACCTTCCTTTAGCTTTGTGTAATCTTATAGCCATTAATGCTTCGGTTTCATCAAGTTCTTTACCATCACTGTCATTGTCATTGTCATTTCTTATCATGTGTTTGTTACAAAATTTACTAATTTTCAAAGAGGATATAAATATAGATTCAACAGTAGGAACAACATTGTTGTCAAAATTGTTCATCTCAAATGAAATCAGTCTATTGACTAGACTATCAACTATAATATTATTTCTAGGTTCTGCTCTCATTTCATCTATTGCAGAGACTCTAATAGAATAAATAGGCAACAAATTTCTAAGAATCTTTCTTGCAATAGTGTCTTCATCAATAACTCCACCTATTCCATGAATAGCATTCACAACTTCCTTGATTCGGTTGATGTACTATGTTATGTTTTCTCCTTATTTCATTCTCATGTCATCAAATTTTCCTCAGATACTTTCAGCTTTAGCTCTTTGCACATTTGCATCTCCTCCATAAACTAGTGTAAGATTTTCCCACATCTGCTTGGCTGATGTACATTTCTTTACATCCTCAAATTCAGCATCAGATAGTGAATAAGAAAGTTCCACCATCATAGTATTGTGTTCACATTTCTCTCTCATCCAATTAATATTCAAAGGTCCAATAGGTAAGATGAATTTAGTATCTAGGTATAGCATTATATCATCTCTAATCCCTAACAAGTCTAGTCTCATTCTACTCTTCCATGTTGAAAATTTTTTTGTGTTCATCTTAGTTGCATCTCTCTTATACATCTTGTGATCTTTAGCTTAAGTCTTGTAAAATTTCCTTCTAAGAATTGTACACTCTGATATCAGTTGTTAGATAACTGAGAGGGGGGTGAATCAGTTAGCTCCAGTTATCCTATAGTCCCAAATTCTCCCAGATGTATATAAAAACAATTTCAAACATATAAATCAACTCAGTGTAATATAAATTGTGTTCTCAAACTTATATTCAAACTCATCAACTCATCTACCGAATCATATATCGAGTATCACTAAAACAATTATTGTGATTATCGATCAATGCAGATAAATTAATGTGTAAATTATTATAACAATCCAAAACAATTATACACATCAACACAAATATTTTTAATGTGGAAACCCTGCTAAGGGACACATGGGATCGGTAACCCAAAATATTTCACTTTTCTGAAGGGATCTCGGTTAAGAGCCAACTCTGTTAAAGGTTACAATGCACACTGTTAAATGTGACCTGGTTAGAGGATTTATCACTAACAATTCTCCCTTGACTAATAATTCACTATGGGGTCAACAAGAAAATACTCAACATTCATTTGAATGTCATAATAAAGACTTTCAATTCCTACTCGGTTAAGAGATTTATCTATAACAATGGTTAAACTAATACAGTAATGATCTGATTCAAATACAACTCTGTTTGCAGATTTTCAGATCTATGCTAAGTACATAATACCTCTGATCAATTTTTTCACTTTAGTTCCTCTAATTCTTCATACTCTATTATGCTCGGTAAATGTTATTTCCTCTGTCGCTTGGTATTGTTTGCAGCACTGCTCGGTTCTGTCTTCAACGAGTTTGATCAATCATGCATGAATTTTTCATGTGTGCACATCAAGTATGATTCATAATGAATCTCTTTTCTCTTATATAGACATCATAACTCATTAAATTTATATCCTTTATATTTTTCCACTTAATCTCCATCATTGATCTTTCTGCTTAAACCTTCCTCAGTAGTTGTTTCAAAAACACGTTTCAATCTTCTTTGTCCGATCATCCTTGAATTTTCATAGTCGTTTGATCATTATAACAAACCTTATCAATTATCTCAGAATCATCAATTTTCTAGCTCATTATTTTAGTCGGCCTTTAGTTTCTTTTTATTGCTTGGTCAAAACTGTGATGTGTCAGTGATCCCTAGCTCAGTTAACACTGTGCTCAGTATACACTATATTTACTCAGTGTTCACTGTTACTCAGTGTATACAGAACTCTTTAGTTACTGACCACATAAACTTTGTTTGTTCCATATCTTTAACTCATAATAGATTTTTATTACCACAATGATAATCAAAACAAGTTGACATCAATGACAATACATTAACTAATTAACGTCTATCATCACATTTGTAACTCGGTTGTTCATCAAAAAAATATCTTCAAAGATACAATCGGTTGTAGTTCATCATCTTGACCATTTTGAGGAGAATAAAATAAACGAATCATGAGAAGGTATTCTAATAAGTGGGAAAAATAGCTAAAAATAGAGCAAACACCTAGTATATAATACTTCATTTCATAAGTTACAACCAATCTATCACCCGTCATGGAACTATATGTTTATCAATTGTTGGCTCTCATCTCTTCAATAAGAATCCAACCAAAAAATATTACGGTAAAAAAGGAACACATTTAACACTAATAGGAGGCTCTTTCATCTCTCAAAGAGAATCTAATCATGGCACATTATCGATTACATAACAAGTAGATCAACATATGTTTGAAAGGAATTTTTAAATAGTAGATTGGATGTTCCTTGAGTTACAACTTTGTAATTAATTATAAAGTCAAGAAGAAAAAAAGGGTGATAATATATCAGTCAAGTATTATGGTCCTCACAAGGAATTACAATGTATTAGTAGTGTTCCATACAGAGTGGATTCATCCACATTTTCACAAATTTATCCAATTTACTATGTTTCATATTGAAAAGTATCATTGGAGGGAAAACTCCAACTCAAATGATGTTTATAGACTTGGATTAAGAAGAAGAAATATTTTTTTAACAATATGTTATCATTCCAATTAGGAGCAAGAGATTATGGAATATGATGAACACAAAATATCTCATCAAATGGAAGAATTTATGTGTGTATAGTTCTTATATGAAGATGAATAACTATCATAGAAGTAATAATAAAGAAACATTAGGGAAAGGAATTATTTGAATAGGGATGCAAGTCACACACTTAATCCTTGAGATGTATTGGGATATGTTTTGACTTCAGCTAAGCTACACACTATCATTATCTTAATAGAATTTGTGTTCCCAAATAAATTAACTATAGAATTATTCAACCTCATAAAAATTATGGGATCATTAAAGCAAGATGTTTTTTATTAAGAGGTAAAATTTAATTTTTGAAAGGTCTTGAGATATTTTACAAGAGTAGTGCAATGACTATTAAATAAGTCAATCTAAAACACTAATTCAACCAAGATACAACAAGATAACAACCATAAGGTCACCAACCTAGATTTCCTAACCATTTCCTCACACACCCTTAACTTGGGTTGGGAGTCCAAAATGTTAATAGGAAAACCCCTCTTCCTTCTTTGAAAAATATTCTAACGTACACTTTTATTTATCTCCTCTAATCATCAAGAAAGGAGGGGGAAATCATCAACCAAAATCACTTCATGTGATAAGGAAGAATGTCTAACAGAATATGCTAAATAGAA
Organism: Thuja plicata; assembly: GCA_018584345.1. Taxonomy (NCBI): domain Eukaryota; kingdom Viridiplantae; phylum Streptophyta; class Pinopsida; order Cupressales; family Cupressaceae; genus Thuja; species Thuja plicata. The sequence continues at coordinate 1,662,409 of MU228286.1, read as the reverse complement.
CTAAAATTTTAGTAAATCAAGAGTCAGAATCTCCCACAAACCATGAGAGGGGAATGGAATCTAATGGTAGTGGTGCTTGTACCAATTATAAAGGAGAGGACCTAGAAAGGATTGAGGAAATTTTCTAATATGCACCAACCTTAGGGTAAGTCATCTAAATAAGAACCTCCAAGACCGCATTGTGATCCCCTACCAAGTGCATGAAGCTAGGATACATCAACTTAAGATTAAAAAATAGCAGCACCCACAATCATATAATAGGGGAATAAATTTTAGTGCCATGTATTTGAGCCCATACTTATATGATAAGAATGAGGACACTTAGAAGAAAGGTGTTTAGTACTAAATAAATGTTAGTAATAGAACAATACTACTTCATAATCAAGTAATTAAGTCATCTACCCATCTTGTATAATCAAGATAATATCCCCATAAAGAGAATAATTTTTTATGTCTACCAAAGTACAAGCATAGGTGGAGTGGCTAATATTGGATGTGTGTAAAGAAACCTTAAAAAAAGAACCAATAGAATTGTTGATATCCTCAAAATAGGAGTCTTCCTATTATAGTATAGGGAGATTGTAACCTCTATGTCCTAATGTTTCTATGTATAGTAGGTAGTGAGTAGTTATTGATCATCATATTGTGAATTATACTTATAGTATGAATTTTGGAAGTTACCTCATCAAAGTGTATATGATTAATAATTATCTTTATATTTATATTTTAATATTTTAATATAGATCTAATCTATTCTTGTATATTTGAATTCTAAGACTTCTATAATTCCACTACTATCTTGTGGATTTATTACAAGCATTGTTGCATTTTTACTTTTGTAAGATAATTAAATTCATCACATAACATGTTCACCTAGATAAGGTCCAATATGACATCTCACATATCCAAGTCGGTAGGTGTTCTCTACATGAGTAACACCACATCAAGTCTCCATGCAAAATTTAGTTTCTAGCAGGAGATGGATCTACTACATAATTTCATTTTATTCTCAACCAAAAACCTATAATAATACCACTACAATGAGGTGGGTACATTTTTCTTTCTGATGAATACATTGTGGGTTCACTTTTGTAAATAGAAATGTTCTTGGTTGCTTCCTAAAATTTAACCTCCTCCATTGTAATAGTTGATGTGGTTTAAAATTGTTAGAGTAAAAAGGTTATTTAACTTAATTAATTTAATAATAATGATTAATTAATTAAGTTACTTTTATTTCTTTTTTCACTTAAGCTAAATTTAGGAAGCTTTAGTTTGCATTTAATAAATTATTTTTATTTTATGCATGCATGCATTTAATAAATCCTTTATTTTATGCATGCTTTATTTAGGGTTTGTTTCTCCTTTATTAAGGATTTATCTCTTTTTAATTCTCATTTTGGTTAACTCAACCTCATTTATTCCTCCATTATATTTTTTTATGCACTTTCTTGTTTGAGGATCTTCTCTTGTACATGGTAGGTTATTTGCATGCAGGTGATTATTAGGCTTGTGGAAATTCACCATTCTTGAATACTATAATGGTATCAAAGCTCCAAAATTTACACTTCATGTTCTTATTTTGAAGGATCCTATATTGCAAGATAAGGTTAAAATATGGGGGTACATGAAAAATCTAGGCACTTTGGCACAAAACAGAGGTCACCATTATGGTCAGAAGGGCCAAAAACCCCTAAAACCATATAAAGTTTGTCAAAATCAAAGATTGTAAATCTTCTAATATTTTAAAGGCAACACACACTTTTCAATTCATCTGTACAATGTTGATGTCAGCAGGGCCACCATTTTTTGCAGCCAAAATTTGACCGTCGTCAACCCATCAACCAGTTTAACCCTTCTGTCATAAAAAGAAGTTGGTGGTTTTTTAGCCATAGCGAGCTATCACTAGAAAGGTGATTCCAAGACAAAGCTATTTTTGAAGGTGGGGTTTTTTATTTTTCCATTTTACATGGTTTTTTTATTTTTCCATTTTACACGGTTTTCTGCCAATCCAAGTTAGGGGTTGTTTTTTCCCTTCCCAGGGGCATAACTCGTGGATCTGGACTCTATTTTTCAAAATATAATAGGCGTTGGAAAGGTGTTTCAATGATATTTATAGATCTGGAGTTAATTTCATCATAATTTTTACCAGGTACATAGAGATCAAACATTAGTGTTTTTTTATTTTTTGTGCTTTCCTACTTTCATATTTGTGCTACAGTTTGGGTTCTTGTATTGTGGGGGGTATTTTTTCCTGTATTTTACATAGAGGATTCTTCCTTTGTTTAGAGGCTTACTCTGCATAATTATCACACTTGGAAGGTGCATATGACCCACCTTATCATGTCAAGGGGGTTATGGTCATATTTGGATGAGGTTTAGCCTTAGTTGACTCGCCTATTTGAAGTCATGCAGGATAGGAACAAAATGGATGAGGCCATGGGGATTCTTTCCCTAAATATTTTAGATAGTCTTTTGTTTCACCTTGAGGATTACACTATACCTTGAGAAATGTGGACCAAGTTTCATGATATTTTTAGCACCATTAATATGTTTTGAGCACTTCAGAGTGAGGAAGAGTTGACCTCTTTGGCACTTGATTCTTTTCCATCTATTGAGGATTTCTTGATGAAATTCCAATCACTATGATCATTATTAAAGGTTTGTGCTAAGAACAAAATAGACACCAAGTGTATATACCTTATTCTCTCTAAGCTTCGGGGTTCATTTAAGATATTTTCTTCTACCTTCTACTCCACCATGGATGCTTTGGGTCCACGATTTTACATGCCTACCTTTGAGGTATTTTGTGATCAATTGACATGGGAGCACTCCAATATCACACAGTTGAATGCTCTTCTAGGATAAAATAACCAAGCATTTTTTGTAAAACCCACCTCATATATTTCTTTTCAGTTTCATTTGTCAAACTCTTTTCGGCCTTTTCATGTGTGTGTTGGTGAGTTCAATTGGTTTTGAAGATATTCATGTATTACTTTTCATTATATTATTGATCCATTGGATAGTTGTGTTATATCTTCTATTTATATTAGTTTATGGGTATTTCATTTTGATTAATTATATGTTATGATGTCATTTTGATTATGGATTCTCTAATACTGACCCTATATCTATATGTGCATGGATCACTTGTATGTTTTTCTTTTATGTGTGGTGTGTTCAATATGGTATGGGACAGAGTCATAGTTACTTACTTGAGAAAGATCCACACGATGCACTGATCTCAAATATTGTTTGTTATATTATATGTATACATATGTGATGACATATAAATGATTGAATGTTTGAAGATGATAAGTTGATCACCGAAATGTAGAAAGATAATGCAAGACATTAAATCAGTTAATGGATTATATTGTCAGTGATGTTAACTTGATATAATCTGATCGGTTATATTCAAAGTGTCAAATACTTTAGAGACTCAGAGAGATAAATATTATGATTTTAGTAATGCATAAAAGACTAGCATTCACTAAGTGACTACAAACACTGATGGCTAGTGGAACCCGACGGATAGAGAAACTCGAGAGAAAAATCACAGTGATGCCCGAGAAAGAAAACTGACAAGCATAATCACAAACATTACCGACGGCTATAATTACAGTGTTACCCGACAGACAGACAACCCCGACGGAGAAGCCTGAGGAGACTGAAGAGTTGACCGAAGCTATCAAAGGGTTAAAGCACCAAAAGGAACTGAAGTTCAGAAATGACAAAATACTTAGCTGGAAGAGGTAAAGATAGACTTAATTGGTTGTTAACATTGTTTTCATCGACATTTTAAAGCCAAAGATAAGTAAAATATTTAAAGCTATTTTATCTAGTTGGCAAGAAGATTTCTACGAGATAAAACATGAGTTAAGTTTTAAATAAAGGTTGGCTAAGATTGTGGATCACGCTAAGAACAAGAAAATAAAGAAGTGAGAAATAGTGATATCATGTCTATAAAGAGACAATCTAATTCATTATGAATTAGGGGAGTGAATGGAAAAGAAGGATGCTGAAGAGAAATTGATGAAGAAAAACTTCATACACTCCTGATCAATCAAGTTGAGGAAAGAGCTAAAGATTTATGTGGACACCGAGAAACAGAGAAGCACAACATCACCAAGCAGAAAGAAGTGGAACAAATGTAGTGAAAATATACATTGATCATAAAAGGTATTATGAGCTTACAATAGATCTGAAAATCTGAAAATCTAATTTGTATGTGTGAAAAGATCATTTATTGTTTCAGTTTAACCATTGATTTAGAAAGTCTCTTAATCGAGGAGGACTTAACAATCCTTTCTATATTGAGATACATCCCAAGGAGTATCAAAAATTTTGATCATGAAGATAGCATGAGATGCCAGATACCATTTGACAAACTACACTGGGTTTGGTCATAGAAGGTAGCATAGAGATGCCCGATATCAAGTGAAAAACTATTCTATTTAAATCCTCTAACAAGGTCACACCTAATAGTGTGTTTGTAACCTTTAACAAGGTTGGCTCTTCACCGAGCTCACTTGAGAAGAGTGAAAATTTTCAGTTACTGGTCCGAAGTGTTTTTTCGCTTAACAGTGTTTCCATGTTAAAAATCCATGTGTCAATGTGTTTATGAGTCATTACTTTAGTGTTTTTCATTACACAACTAATTTGGATTAATCGGTATACACTGAGTAATTTACTATTTTTTGGTAAATGAAAGACTACTAATCGGTAAACATAAGAATAAGGTTTAACAGTGAACTTCGAGGAGTAGTTATTTGACAAGTTGATTTGAAGGCATACATCTTGTAGGACTGAAGATAACTAGAGGCTTAATATTTTCGTACTAATTTTTTGGGTTGATTTATTGGAATATTTTTTAGGCCACTGATTCACCCCCCTCTCAGTTATTTCTAAAAATTGGTATCAGAGCTTGTGTGCTTAGAAAGGGAGTTTAACAGGTCAAGCAAAAGATCACAAGATGAACAAGCAAGATGTGCCCAAGTTGAATAAAGATAACTTTGCATCATGGAAAAGAAGAATAATACTCCACCTATCAGGTATTGGTAATGATGTTACTCAACACCTTGATACCGAATATGTGTTTCCTATAGTACCTCTACTCTTGAGAAATTGAGATAAAATCATGAGCATTATTGCATGATGATAGAAATTTCTTCCTCACTCTCCGATGCTAAGTTTGAAGATGTCAAAACCTGCACCTCTACAAAGAAAATGTGGGATAAATTAAAGTGCTACATGGAGGAGATGCTAATGTACTAAGAGCCAAGAAATAAATCCTAAGAGGGAGGTTTGATGACCTAAGGATGAAAGAAGGATAAAATATCACTCAGTATAGCTGCAGAATCAAAGAGGTAGTCAATGTTATCCGAGGAGTTGGAGGTGTACTTGAAGAAGAGACAGTGGTAAGTAAAATCCTAAGAACCTTACTTCATGTATATGCTATTAGATTTTTTTCTATACAAGAAATGAGAGAATTTGCAAACAATACGGTTACTCTAAATAGTCTGATTGGTAGAATGATTTCATTTGAGATGAATAACTTTGATAATAGCATCTTACCATCTATAGAGTCTGCATTCAAATCTTCTTTGAAAATAAGTAAGTCAAGTCATAGACACACTATGAGGAATGATAGTGAAAGTGATAATGAGGATCAAGGACTTGATGAGATTGAAGCACTAATGGCAAGAAGACTGTAGAGATTCAAAGGCAGATATAAAGGTAAATTACCACTTGTATGTTTTAATTATAAAGAGGTTGGACACTTTGCTGCAAGATGTCCTAACAGAAGAAAAGATGACAAAAGTAATGAAAGAACATATGAAAAGAAGTTTTACTGAGGTGATAACAAAGATTACCAAAGCAATCGATAATCAGATAGAAGAGATACCCGAGACTACAAGGACAAAGGGAAGAAAGATCGTTACCTAGATGAGAACAGAGCTGATGATACTGACACCGAATTTGAAGAAGACATTGAGATGGTATTTGTAGCCATGAAGGAGGATTCAGATGAAGAAGAAGAAAGGTATTTAGAAACTGCACTCATATCTAAGGTTATTAAGAATGATGTCTAGATTATAGATAGTGGTTGCACTCACCACATGACCGGTGATAAACAAAATTTTGAAACTTTTGAATACTATAATGGTGGATTAGTAAGAATGTGTAATGATACACCTCTTCCAGTTGAAGGTAAAGGAACCATAATGTTGAATAACTTGATCAAATGTGAAAATTCTTACTGGGTAAAAGGACTAAATTATAATCTGATGAGTGTTTCACAGCTAAATAATATGGGTCACTGAGTATCATTTGAGAATAAGAAGGCAAAGATCTTTAATAAATCAGGAAGATTGATCAAAACTGGTGAACAGACAAAAGGTAACCTTTTCTATCTTGATGACATTGACACCACTTGTTTGATGGCTAGAAATAAAGACATATGGTTGTGGCATAAAATATTATGTCATGTGAATTTTGACAACATGATAAAGATAAGCAATAAAAGAAAATTCAGAGGATTACCGAGCATGTCAAAGCCCAAGCACATCATGTGCAAGAATAGTAAAAAAAGGTAAGATGACAAAGTCTAGTTTCAAGAGTAAAACCCAGACATCTAATGCTATTCTAGAATTAGTCCATACTGATTTATATGGACTCATGAGGACAAAGAGTTACTATGGAGATAGGAATTTCATTCTCTTTGTAGATGATTATTTTAGAATGATGACTGTTATGTTCTTAAAAGATAAATCATAAGCATTCAATATGTTTAAATGATATAAGGCTATGGTAGAAAAGAAAAGTGGCAAGGAATTGAAATGTTTAAGGTCAGATAGATGAGGGGAATTTATTTCAAATGAATTCACTAATTTCTGTAATGAGCATGGAATTAAAAGACAGGTTTCTGCACCAATAACACCACAACAAAATGGAATTGCTGAAAGGAAAAATAGATCAATTGTTGACTGTGCAAGAACACTAATGATTGAGAAAAACATCACTCAAACTTTTAGGAGAGAAGCAGTCAGTATTGTTGTCTACACATTGAACAAAGTACAATTGAAGAAGGACACAAAGAAGACACCCTATGAGCTTTGGTATGGTTATACACCCAATGTAAGTTACTTTAGAATCTTTGGTATTCAATGTTATATTTTGAAAGATGAAATAAATGGAAAGCTTGACTCCAAAAGTGATGAAGGTATCTTTCTAGGGTATTACACCAAAATTAAGGCTTTCAAATGTCTTAACAAGTCATCTAACAAGATTATTAAAAGTGCAAATGTAAGAATAGATGAATTTGTAGAAAAGAATGATAAGGAAATTAGAAAAGAACCAGAAGAATACAAAAGGTTTGTTTACAATGAAGAACCTGACACTCTACCCAAGAAATAGTGTATCACTCTTGAGCAATAGAACATTACACCCGAGCATCAGGCTACAATTACTGAAAATTGGGAAAACACTCAAGTTGATGTACCAAGTGATGGAGATCAGAATGAAGGTCAAAATGATGATCAAAATGATGGACAGAGAGTTGAACCAAAAATTTTCAAGTATGTCAGAAGACATCATCCACAGAATCAAATCATAGGAAACAAGAAGGTTGGAATGAGAACAAGAAGTAAGTCACTAAACACTAGATGTTTACTTTGTGATTTTGAGCCTAAATACGTTAATACTGTACTTGAAAATGATGAATGGATCAGTGTTATGAATGAAGAAATAGAAAAAATTGAGAAGAATAGTACATGGACACTAGTACCGAGACCAGATGACAAGAATGTCTTCGGTACCAAATGGATATTCATAAATAAGCTAAATGAGAATGAAGAAGTCACAAGAAACAAAGCAAGATTAGTATGCAAGGGGTATGCACAAGAAGAAGGTATTGATTATAGAGAAACCTTTTCACCCATTGCTATACTAGAAGGAGTTAGAATTCTTCTTTCTTATGCTGCATTCAAAGGATTCAAGGTACACCAGATGGATGTCAAATCTACATTCTTAAATGGAATACTAGAAGAAGAGGTATACATTGAACAACTAGAAGGGTTTGTTGATCTAGACAAGAGAAATATGGTATGTAGACTACATAAATCCTTGCATGGATTGAAACAAGAACCTAGATCCTGGCATTAAAGACTTCACTCCTATCTCATTAGCATTGAATTTGTAAGAACAAGTGAAAATAGCAATCTATACTTAAAAGAAGAAATCGATGGTAATATTCTAATTGCTGAAATATTTGTTGATGATATCATTTTTGGGGGAAATGAAGTGTTATGTAAATCCTTTTCTAATGAAATGAGCAAAGAATTTGAAATGTCTATGTTTGGGGAGATCAAATTCTTTCTTGGTCTATAGATTCTTCAACAAGATGCAGGCGTATATATCACTCAGTCCAAATACATCAAGGAAGTGTTGAAGATATTCAAGATGGAAGATTCCAAACCATTTGGAACACCTATGGCTATCGGATGTAAGCTAACAAAGGAAGACAAATCAAATGAGGTAAATCAGACCTTGTATAGATCAATGATTGGAAAACTAATGTTTGTTGTTCATACTAGACTAGATATTACACATGCAGTTGGAATAGTTACAAGATTCTCTGCTAATACCAAAGAATCACATATGACTATTGTCAAGAGAATTCTGAGATATCTAAAGAACATCGAGGACTGTGGCCTATGGTATAAAAGAGAAGGAAAATTTGAGCTTCAAGTCTATACAAATGTTGATTGGGCTGGAAACATTGATGACCGAAAGAGCACAATTGGACGAGCATTCTTCATCGGTGACAGACTTGTCACATGGATCAACAAGAAGAAAGGATGCATCTCTCAGTCTAGTGTAGAAGCAGAATATGTGGATGCTACTACAAACTGCTCAAATATTGCATGGATCAAACAGTTGCTGGAAGGTATGAATATGAAGATTCTCAAACCAGTGATGCTCAAATATTGCATGGATCAAACAGTTGCTGGAAGGTATGAATATGAAGATTCTTGAACCAGTGATTATCTATTGTGATAATACCAGTGCAATAAATATATCAAAGAATCCAGTCATGCATGCTAAGACTAAGCATATTTCCATCAAGTATCACTACTTAAGAAAACAAGTGCAAGCAAAAGAAGTGATACTAGAATATGTTCAATCAAAGGAACAATTAGATGACATATTTACCAAGCCATTATGGAAAGGTACATTTGAGTACCTGAGAAAAAGACTAGGGCTCCAACCCTTGTCTATCAGTCAGTAAGATGACTAAGAGGCTACATCATCCTATACACAATCAGAAGATCATTCATGTTGATGCGATCACAGAGATGGACTGAAAAGATACATCTATACACATAAAGGTACATATCTACACCGAACACCAAAGCATTGTATTTCTGATGGATAGGGAAATTCAAGGAGTATATTATAAAAAGGGATGGAAGAGGATCTGAAAGAATTGTTTGGAACTGTTTTGAAAGGAAGAGATTATCTCATTATCAAGAATTATAACGGAGAGATTATCTCATTATCAGTAAGAGATTATATCATTATACATGGAGAGAAGTTCCTAAGAATTCAAAGGGAGAAGTTAATCATTATCCAAAGGGAGAGATTGATTACATATGACATATCCATCAAAGGTAGAGAAGTAACAAAGGGAGATAGTACATACAAAGGGAGAGATTGTTGTTAAAGGAAAAAGAGATGATCAAGAAGAGGAACAATCAAGGAAGTGCACATATCAGGAACATAATTAGAAGCTGATATATCTATCCAGTAAAGGGAATGAAGATTGAAGAAGGCACTCTGCAAGAACCAAATCTAAGCTATATGAGCTTACCGAGAGCCAGACATTTGTATTAGTTATAATAGGAGATATTGATGAACTTCAACTATTATATTTCATATTTTATTAGGAATAATGTAGTGTGATAACGTAGTGTGTTTCCATCAATGCCAAAGGGAGAGATTGATGACATATAATTGATTGAATGTTTGAAGATGTTAAGTTGATCACCGAAATGAAAAAATATAATGCAAGACATTAAATCAATTAATGAATTGTATTTTCATTGATATCAACTTGATATAATCTGATCAGTTATATTCAAAGTGTAAAAGACTTCAGAGAATCAGAGAGATAAATATTATGCTTTCAGTAATGCATAAAAGACCAGTATTCACTAAGTGACTACAAACATCGATGGCTAGTGGAACCCGATGGACAGAGAAACCCGAGAGCAAATTCACAGTGATGCCCGAGCAAGAAAACTGACAAACATTACCAACGATCAGAATCACAAGCATTACCGATGGCCAGAATTACAATGTTACCTGATGAACAGACAACCCCGACGGAGAAGCCGGAGGAGAATTGAAGAGTTGATCGAAGGTATCAAAGAGTTAAAACACTGAAAGGAACTGAAGTTCAAAAATGAAAAAATACTTAGTTGGTAGAGCTAAAGATAGACTTAACTTATTGTTAACATTGTTTTCATCGACATGTTAAAGCCAGAGATAAGTAAAAGATTTAAAGTTGTTTTATCCAGTTGGAAAGAATATTTCTACGAGATAAAACAAGAATTAAGCTTTAAAGCGAGATTGGCTAAGATTGTAAATCACGCCAAGAATAATAAAATCAAGAAGTGAGAAATGGTGATATCATGTCTATAAAGAGACAATCTAATTCATTATGAATTAGGGGAGTAAATGGAAAAGAAGGATGCTAAAGAGAAACTGATGAAGAACAACTTCATACAATCTTGATCAATCAAGCTGAGGAAAGAGCTAAAGATTTTTGCGAACACGGAGCAACAGAGAAGCACAGCATCACCGAGCAGAAAGAAGTGGAGAAAAGGTAGTCAAAAGATACATTGATCAGAAAGGTATTATGAGCTTACAATAGATCTGAAAATCTAGAAATCTAAGTTGTATGTGTGAACATATTATTTACTGTTTTAGTTTAACCATTGATTTAGAAAGTCTCTTAACCGAGAAGGACTTAACAATCCTTTCTATATTGAGATACATCCCAAGGAGTATCAAAAAGCTTGATTTTGAAGATAGCATGAGATGCCAGATACCATTTGATAAACTACATTGTTTGGTCATACAAGGTAGCATAGAGATGCTTGATATCAAGTGACAAACTATTCTATTTAAATCCTCTAACAAGATCACACCTAATAGTGTGTTTGTAACCTTTAACAGGGTTGGCTCTTCACCGAGCTCACTTGAGAAGAGTGAAAATTTTGGGTTACCGGTCCCAAGTGGTTTTTCCCTTAATAGGGTTTCTATGTTAAAAATCTATGAGTCAATGTGTTTATGAGTCATTACTATAATGTGTTGCATTACACATAACTAATTTGGATTGATCGGTATACACTAAGAAATTTACTATTTTTTGGTAAATGAAAGACTCCTAATTGGTAAACATAAGAATAAGGTTCAACTAGTGAACTCTGAGCAGTAGTTATTTGATAATTTTATTTGAAGGCATACATCTTGTAGGACTGAAGATAACTAGAGGCTTAATATTGTGGTATTAAGTTTTTGGGTTGATTTATTGGAATATTTTTGAGGCCACTGATTCAACCCCNTTCACCCCCCCCCCCCCCCCTCTTAGTTATTTCTAACAATATGTTCATCTCTGTAATGACAGGTTTGCAGGTAGCAGGAAACATCTTCCCTGAATTGGCAAGAGTGAGTGTGCCCTATCGCAATGTCTCAATGGTAAAAGAGGGGAGATAATATTCAGGCCTAAATCCCTATCGTAAACCCTTACTTTGTCCTAGAAATGGACAAGAATCTGACTGACTATCCTATCTCAATCTGTTGAGATGACATGGATTCGTGAGCCTATTTGTGAGTGTTTGTTGTGTATGTTTTAGTTATTTTTCTGTTTAGATGGTTTTTAGTTGGATTTATGATGCTTTTGGCTTTTTTTTATGAATATTCATGGTAATTATTAATGTTAATAATGTACCTTTAATAAGGTTAAAACTTTAATATATTAAATAAATGACTATTTAATAATTAAATATTAATTAAAGGCCTATGTTTAATTAAATAATTTAATTATTAAGTCTTAAATTAATAATTGAAATTTAATAATTATTTAATCCAATAATTAAAATTAATTGTGCAAATTGAATTATTAAATATTACTTTAAGTTGCATGATTAATTTAATTCAAATATTCTCATGCTTTTTAGTTATAACTTTGTTTTAATTTATAAAGTTAAGTTGTGTAAAGTAGATTTAAGTGAAATTGAAATTAAATAATTTCTTTTAAGCTTTAATTAATAATTAATATTCCTAATTAGGGTTGCACTTTTGTAAACCTAATTATCTGGTTTTATATATATCTGAATTGAAAATCATTTGGGGGTTGTTCAAGCAGGTGGAAGGAGAATTCAAGTGGTTAAAGAATTGTTGAAAGCTTAGGAGTATTTTGGGATCGTGCTTGCTTTGGAATTTGTATCAAATCTTCTCATCAGTTACTACGTAGGATTTTAAAACTTGTTAATTTTAGCTTTCCAGATTCATGTCTTCTATGCATCTGGATTGTTGGGATCTTATGTCTGAAACTTCCTTGTTTGATATTGTGTGTTTTAGATTACTTAAATTGAGTAATAGGTTATTTAATCTTTCTAGGTGTGTTTTTTTTCATGTATGTGTATCAAATATGTTTCTTGGGCTCAAGGGTTTCATTAAAGTATCTCGGTTGTAAAATGGGCATTAGGGTTTCATTTGATATGTTTTAGTTTTCAAAATTACCATTGGGGTTTCAGATCTATGAATAACATTTTTCCTTTGTGAGAATTTTTGGTATTATTGATATATTAGCCTTCAGATCTATAAAATCCCTTACCTATATATGAAAACCACACCTTTAGCAGGTTCATGTCCAAAATCCCACTTCCATATCTGCATAGGAAACATAAGAATAGTGAGGCTAACTTTTGCATGCTAGAATAATAAATTCATATAATTAAATATTTGCATGTTTCCCTATTTTAGTAATTTGCATGTTCCTTAAAGGTTTCATTATCTTTCCCTTTGAAATTTCATTGTTTTTATAAAATAATAATTAATAGATTGCTTAATAATATATTACATAAATGCATGTAATTTTGTCTTTATATTGGGTCTCTAAAAAGAAAATAAATATATTTATATATCCCTTTAATTGTATTATTTATTTTAAAAATTATATATAATCTACCTTAAATATATTATTTAATTTAGAAAAATAAATATATAAGTTGTTGTTTAAAAAAAATAGTCTATTTTTTTTAAATATTCTCTGGTTTTAAAATAAATTAAAAATCATGTTTTAAAAAAAAATATAAAAGAAAAAGTTTAAATATATATTAAAGGGAGTGGGGGGTTTAACCCCACCCCACTCCTGTGGGGAGGGCCCACGGCCTGCTGGGC
>MU228286.1:1636493-1648879 GCA_018584345.1 Thuja plicata | reverse complement strand
TATATATATATATAATATGTACATATATATAATATGTATATATATATAATATGTATATGTGTGTGTGTATAATTAATGTTTGTTTGTAAAAGTTACTTTTTTAATTAATTAAATTTCATTAATGTTTTTATTTATATATAATTAATTTTTAATTATTAATAATTTATGGTTTCTAAATATTAATATTGAATATTAATATTAAATTATTAATATTAATATTTAATAGTTAGACATTTTTAGTTAGTAATTAATTAATTATGTTGGATTAAATAATATATTTATTATAAACTGTGATTTCCTTTGGTAATTATTAGATTAATTGTATATATATGGATGTTTTTATATGATTAATCTATGAGAGAAGTCGATTTGTATCTTTCTTAAAGATTTAATAATCTTTTGGTTAGTGTTTTTATTGGATAAACTAGTTGTATAAATGCACCTTATAGAATAGCTTATTATGTTTTTTATGATTGTTTGGAAATTGAGTTTTTTATCATGCAATGGCATTTTTCTAGATGGCTATTAGATGAATTGTGTACTCCTCTCTTTTATGGATCTGTATTGTGTTTCAGGTATCTGTTGGGACTAGTTGACCCTTAGGATATTGTACCAGGACTTGTGAATTTATTGCTAGTTAGTTTTGTATGATTATTTCATGTTCTTTGAGTTAAGTTGTTTGATCTTTTTACCAAACCTGGTATGTTTGAATTCATGTTATGTGGCCTTTTAAGAGTACCTTATGTTGTTATGGTTAATGGAGAATCAATAGTTCTTCTATGGGAAGGAACCAGTGTATGAGACTTATCTGTGTATTTATGACCTTCAGCCTAGGGGAGTTTAACTAGGTGCATCTTAGAGGAGTGGCTTACAATAGGGGTCTGGGGCCCAAAGAGGCTAGATCCAAGGTAACCTATCATAAGTTGTTAATAAGTGATAATCTACTAATAAATTTTGGAGTTAACATTAAATACAAGATTAGTTATCATGTTGAGGGTCTGGGGTCTAGAGAGATGAGTCCAGGGTAACTCAAGTATACGACCATGTGATGACACTCCCATAGTTTGTAGCCTAAGTCTCCTTTGTAGGTCCTGATTTACTTTGGTGGTTGCACTTTTACATTTGGATTTTTGGTTTGAGTAGATGGTTCATGTTGGTGTTTTGGTTAACTTATGCATGTTATTTATCTTTGGATGGTGTACCCTTGTGTTGACCTTTGATCTCTAGTGTGTCTTGATCTTTCCTATGCTTGTACTTCTACTTTAGTCTTTCTTGATGTGTACCATGTGTGGGCCTAATGGTATCTCCTCATCATGATGGGAGTGGACCTTTGGTTCCACGAGGTTGGGTGGTACTGATTATTTAACCATTTGAGATCTAACATCCTTTTCTTGCTTGGATGATCCTGATTGCAGTTCTACCTTCTTGTTCTTCTGGAGACTTGTTCAGTTTCATGATTTGTGTAACTATATCTTATATGTATTTTGGTTGGAACCCATTTAGAGGATGTATTATATTTTTGTTCATTATTGCATACCCTACGACTTGTGCAGTGGATGTTGATTCATTTATCTATACCTTGGGTATCAGTTGTATATGTGAGCTTATTATATGAGATGGATATCATGATTCAGTTCTTGTAACTTTTATGTTAGTTCTGTAAATTTGTTCTTTGTAGATTAGTTTGCTAAAGTAATTCTATGTCAAGGAACCCTCAAGATTTGCAATCTATTTTGAGTTGCTTTTCTGAGTATGTTTTGTGTTTCATTGTTTTTCTTCCACGTTGTTATCATTATTGTTTGTAAACATTTTTTAAAAAAATTATCATGCAAACTTAGTTGCATGTTCTAGTTTATTTCTCCTGGGTTGCCTGGTGTGGTGTTACATTTGTAGCTCATACATCTCCAGGTATGTTGGAGCAAAAATAGAAGTCACATGCCACATAGCC
Source organism: Thuja plicata (assembly GCA_018584345.1). Taxonomy (NCBI): domain Eukaryota; kingdom Viridiplantae; phylum Streptophyta; class Pinopsida; order Cupressales; family Cupressaceae; genus Thuja; species Thuja plicata. The sequence continues at coordinate 1,646,931 of MU228286.1, read as the reverse complement.
TAGGAAGGATTCTAGTTTTCAGCACCCCTGTAGCCCACCTTCTCCTAAGGGGTAAATATAGAAGATAGAAAGACCTAAGTGTACATATTGTAAAAATCCAAATCATGATGATTCTCATTTCTATGAGAAGAAGATAGATGGATATGAAAAATAGGTTTCAAATTCGACATATCTTCTTATGAAGAGAAAAAATGATATTCTTTTTTCTTCTACTTCTCACAAGTCTTCTTCTTCATTATCATTCTAGATAGATGGATAGGAAAAAGGAAAGGGTCATGCATTATGTGCTACCATTATTTCACACTCTTCTAGATGGCTACTGGATTCAGGTGCTTCACACCATATGGCATATTCTTAGGATTTATTCTCTTCTTTTGAAGCTTCTCCTACCCCACACATTTTGATGGATAACAACACTAATATGATTGTATGTGGGAAAGGTTCTATTGCCATTGATGATGGTTCATTCAATGATGTATTATTTGTTCCATCTTTGTCCTCTAACGTTCTCTCTATCTATCAAAATACTCACTATGAGGCGGGGAAAACATATGAGTTCACATGAGATTCAGTGATCATCAGAAATAGTGAGACATGTAGGGACAACTTTACGAAACCCCCTCCTAGGAAAAAGTGTAAAATCCTAGCGAATCCTACATTATTTTAGGGGGAAATTTTTCTCGATGAAGGCAATTTTTTTTTCCAAATTAGGAAAATAAAATAAAGTTGAAGGCAAATTTTTTCCCTGCCAAATGAAGATTCCATAAAATCCTAGTGAATATTACATTAATGTGAGGAAATATATATATTGTATGAGCCGAATGATTTTCTTTTAAATTAAAAAATTATAATATATGAGGCAAATAATTTATTTTTGAAGGGAAAATAAATAAATGTATTGGTGAATTTTATCTACCATTTGAAAATTTATTTATTTTATTGGTTAATTTTTCATTAATAATGGAAAAAATGAATATTTTATTGGCGATTTTCAAAGGATTGGACTTGTCATGTGGGCTAATGCCAAATGAAAATTTATTAGAGATGCAAAATTGCAATTAATGCAATATCACATCCAGCGAATATCGCCTTTATTTGTTGTGAATATCACTAATCACACATGGACGCATAACCTAACATCCATTGTTTTATATTGTTAAATGTATTATTTGAGACCATTTGATGATCCTAGATCAATGGTTGAAATTTAATTTTGGCCTGAATTTCTTGAAGGAAATAGAGTTATGCAGGAAGTCACCAGAATGATGACATGTATCAAGCCTTAAAACTTGCACCGTAACCATGATTGTTGATTACTACTAGTTATTTGTTTATGTGCATGATGGATAGTGCAACTGCAACTTGTAACTCATAACTCGATGAGAAATAAATGTCTTGGCAGTGACATTCTTTAATTGTCATCCACTCAACACATAAATCAATGAGTAGGATGTACTAATGATATTACACATACATTTATGGGAAAGATTTACATGTAGATGTGAAAGATTAAGGACAATAGATTTAAATCTCTCACACGCATAATGCATTTATGGGAAAGATTTACATTAAAGATTAAGGACAATGGATTAAATACAATTAAAGAAAGAACAGTTAATTGCTAGGTATTTGTGATCACTATCAATCAAGGGGTTAGGGCTATTTATAGACAATTTGGCTTCTTTCTTCTTCATTTTTATTTTGGTAGATTAAGAGTCAGAGTTGTCGGTGGTTGAAATTCTACCTCTAGTTTTAATTTTTAGGTTTTTAGGTCTTTAGTCTATCAAGAATTAAAGATGGACACACCAATCTGTTTGAGATGCACATCCCCAGATGACCAGAGGTCCTTTTTGGGAAATGTCTCAGAAGAAATCCTCACTTCCATTTGTAGGGAGGTTGGTGGCGGCATTTTTATAAATTTTGTTGTGTTGATGTTATTGGGTCGAGAATTCCTTGAGAATGTTGACAGATACCAAGTCTACACGAATATTACATCCCATTTTTTGCGTCTCTCCTCGACCTCGGAGGACAGAAGGTGGATATGTTGATACTACTGAGGAAGCTTTTTAAAGAGAAATTCTTGGAGGATGATGTTGATATTGTTATTTTTGTGAAATTAGGGGTGGGGATCCCTTGGCCAAGGGATATACCCAATTTTTTGGAGCCAAGCAGATATGTGGCCAGACAACCCTTTCTGTTGAATCTCAATGATGAGAAACTAACGCGACACAGGAAATGGGCGAAACTTGGGAGGGATTTTCTCCAGAAATGGTTTTTCCTTACTGAATTGGATAAGTCAGACTAAACACGGCTTGAAGAATTCTCAGAGATTATCCTCTATGGAAAATTCTACTCAGACGAAAGGGAAGATGAAGATCCCTAGTTTACCCATTCCCGTTACCCTAGTCTTTTGACAATGGACATGCAAAGTTTCACTTTTTTTTTTGGTTTTTTATTCTGATACCATCATAGCACTAGTCCACTGTCAGTGCACTCGTAGGTTAGTAATAGTAGTAGTTTAGATTTTTGGGCTAGTAGTAAGAACCTAGCAAGTTGCAAGTTTGCAACCCTGAACCCCCTCATTTTTTCTTTAAAATTTGGAAGGACTACGACAATTATAAATTTTTAGAACATATTAATGGAAATTTTGCAACTTAATTTTAGTTTTCTTTTTAATTTTTATGGATTTAATGATTTCAATTTCATTACTTTGCACTTAGCATCTTCTTTGTTAAAATATTGATTGGCATATTATGCTTTGACTGTATCTATGTATCTATCCAAATAAGGGTTTCTATAGACTATGGCACTGATCCACTGCCAGTGACCTAGTAGGTTTATATTTTTATTCTAAAATGTAATTTTATGAAGAAAAAAAATTCCAAGTTCGTTTCAATTTTCTTTTTATGGGTACAAAAAATGATTCTTAGACTTCTCTGTGATTACAATATTTTAATTAGTTGCTTTATCTTTATATTAGACATTTAAGTATGCTTAAGTAGAAATAAGGAAGTGATGGATTAGTACTTCCATTTTCAAATTTGAGATTCTGAATTTTTAAAACGATTAATTTTCTTTATCAGTCTAGAGACAAACCAAGTTTCTATTTTTGAACATTTAAAATTGTTTTATTACTGTTTTTAAAATGGAGGGTTTCCATAGTTCATTGTTTTTTTTCTATTTTTTTGTTATATGATCAACCAAGTTACCAAGCACTACCAATGCCCTTGTTGCAAGAATTTTTTTAAACTATTTTTTAGGGATACTTCCTATTCACACAATTTTGTAATAAATATTAAATAATAAAAATTAAATATAAAAAGTATGTGGTTTATATTGATAAATTATATGCCAAATTTGCCAATGTGCCATATAGATGTGTGATAATGTAATTTTGATTATAATACAGATAGAAATAATTGAATTCAATTCAATGTTAAACTCTGGGTTTAAAATTACTCAAAATATAATTAATTGTTAAATATTTAATTTAATTTAAATTTAATAAATTTAAAGACAGTGACTGCCAACCATTGGATGAGCACAGATCGATGATGTACAGTGAATTTTGGGCCAAAAGGGAAAAGAGACCCTATTTTTTGCAAACCTACTCCGGAAACAAGGCACATGTCATGAATGAACCCTTAACTAAGTATAATTAAAATCTAAATTGGACTAAACTGTAAAACTAAACATTTAATAAATGTAGTAACTAATAATTCAAAGTTGTAATTTCAAACAATTAAGTGACATGTGTCCTAGTGACATCAGATGAAAATCCAAAAGTTAATGGGACCCGGGACAGTGCAACACATGATACTGACTGCCAGCGACTGTTGGATGAGCACAGATCAACGACATGCGGTGTATTTTTGGTTGAAAGGGAAAAGAAACCCCATTTTTGCAAACCTATTCTAGAATCATGACATGTGTACACTCACACAATCGGTGTCATTTGATGACGACGTGTGAGGTGACTAGGTGACTATGAGTCTACGAGTCTATGTATGATGTACTGTACTACTGACAAGTGACAAGCCAAAAGTAAATAGGACCCACAACACATGATAGTGACCTTCATGACCATTGGATGAGAAATGTATCAATGACCCAAGGTATATTTCAGGTCTATTTGGTGAAAGGTAACTTCTTTTTGCAAATGTCCCCCTGAAAACAGGGCATGTGTCATGAATTAACACTCAACTAAGTTTAATTAAAATCAAAATTAGAGTAAAACACTAACTTAACATTTAATAAGCAACAAGCTCAATTTGATGTCAGATATTTGTAATGTCAAACAATTATATGACACGTGTCCTAGTGACCTCAGATATCTGGAGAAGCAATAAAATTTAACATGAGTGAGGAGTCATGACTGATGACTTAGTACTCATGATTGTACAATTTTAACCTAAGTTTTTTATATTTTCAGTTCTTACTAGTATATTGTATTGGAGATTCAAAAAGGGGTTACGGCTTCTAGGTTGAGGATTGAGGAATGCAAAAAATTCTCTCAGCTCTCTTCCCACTGATAATCTGCACAAATTGAATTTCTGGGTAAAATCCTAAACACCCACATCCCGCCCTTTAAATTTTTCAAATCTATTGGTTTACTGTTTAGATTGTAGTCATAGAATTAGGGTTGAAGTTTCAATCAAGCATGTAAATTGTAGTTGTCACCTGTATAGAATTTTTTGAATTTTCCTACAAGTAAATAGTAATACCATTATACCATGGTCCATGATGGGAAAAACAAATACCAAGACTACGAGTAAAAGTCAAAGAAAGGAAACAGAGATAACAGACTTTCACAAACTTGTTAAAACGCTAGTTTTCACTAATGAATTCTATGATATTTTTTATCTTGTTATCCATGGAAATAAAGGAATCATGGAAATTAGATTTGCACTTGAAAATAAGTGGAAAGATCCAATGAAGGATTCAAAATTTTGTCCACTTAGCAGCATGATAAAGGCAAAGACAAATAAAATTGTAGTGTGGATTGCTAGGTCAGCACACATGGCATTACCTCAAGTATTCCCTTGTCCAGAAATTGTCATGCTCTACGCCAAAAATTATGATGAAAATAGAAAATAAATTGTCAATAAAAATACTGAGGGGGAAATTTTGTTGATAACCGAGACTGAATTTTCTAGTCTATTGGACCTAGGGTTTGAAGTGCAAAACTCAAACATGCACATTGACCTAGGAAACCTGGCAGAGAATTATGAAAAAATAGATGCAATACAAAAATATTTGTATATCAGAGGAATAACAAGAAGTTCTAGTCTGGATGTATATCATAAGCCTCCTTATGATTATGATATTTTTTTGCAATGGGTTCAAGATAGTATTTTCTTGCTATCAATTTGTTTGGGATTGGATAGTAACAAAGAAGTGGGTGCCAACATTCTTGAAATGATTTTTCATATTCATTGTGAAAAAAAACCAGTAAAATATAATTTTATTGAGAACATTGTTCATTGCGTGCAAGAACAATTACTAATCATTAAAAGAGGTTCACAGAAGACATTTAGGTTCACAACCTACTTGTGTTATCTTCTTTTACCAAAGTATCGTGCAATATTTTAGCCAAACAAACTACAAAGTCAAGTCCAAAATGCAATATATGAATGGACACCTGAGATAAGGATGAGTGATAAAAGAAGGAACTATAACAATTTTATAGACTTCTTTTTGGCACCAATGTATCATAAAATTACAGGCACTTTGTTGCCTAGATTGTTTGTTTCTTGTTAGAGATTGCATTCAACTCGGAAGTGAAATACAATTGGTTGACTGGTACTTAATGGAAGACTACACTATGTTAAGGTTTTACAGTTTAGTGGTAGAACCCTACAAACTTCCAATTCATATTACAGAGAGGGTATTTGCATTGTAATATGTCTAGTAGATGGAGAGCACAAATGTACTCTTTAATGGTCAGCAAAAGAAAATTATATTTCCTTTCTTGCCTTTCTCATTTGGAGGGTTCACATTTGAGAGAAGAGGATTCAAAGTGGCACAAGATTTTTTTTCAATTTTTTGCTTTGTTTTTTACAGTCACTGGTAGTATGATCCACTAAACATAATTGGAACAAAGCTTAGAACGAATGGGAAATCCACAAGCAAATGTCAACATGAGAGTATACCATTGACAGAAAAATTTAAAAACATGGAGTCTTGGGACAAGGTCAAAAAAGAGATGGAGAAATACACCACTGAAAATAATATTTGAATACAAGAATTGTCATCACAAATTATGGCTTTGCAAAAATAGAAAGGAAAAAAGAAGCACAGGACAACCTACAATTTCTACCAGGAAGCTTCTCAACCATCTACAAAAGTTATTTCAAAACACCTAGCACTTCAATGTAAAGATGGTAATTAGACTACAACCAAAATTTTTGATTTTTGGGAAATGAGGAAGAATCATGGTGAGCCAAAGACCTCTGCAGATCTTTATAATTTGGAGGATGAAATATTTTGTAATTTTTGGAATGAGGAGCATCTAGCTAAAGCATATCACAATGATGATGATCGTCAAGATAATGAGAATGAGCGAGATTTTGTGAATCCCACATCTACTGATGTATATTCAATTGCTACTGGAGTCGATGTGTCCACAAAAGAAAAATATGGCAAAGGGGCAGAGATTGTAGAAAAAAAGGGTTTTCTAGGTAGGGGTGGTATGGGTCCCATAGGAGAAGGGAATTGGTATCTAATTGCCACACCTGCTCCACAAAAATGCAGTGGGACACCAGTAATTGGAGGTTCGTTAGAAAAAGGTACTACTTAGTCTCATACCCTTGCACCTTCATTTGTTCCAGCTCCAAATCCAGTTCCACCTTTTCCAAGCACTCAGATTCAATCTGAATCAAGTGCCACTCCCACTGGTGGGGATGGCATAGTGGTCCAAAAAATTCATTAGCAATGGACATAAAATCAGTGGATCCCAAAGATCAAGGTAGTGTAAAGAAGAAAAAGGTTATGATAACAATGCCAATGGTGTTTGTGACTGTGAGTCCAACAATTGCCACACCTTCAGGAAAAGATCCTCTAAACAATCCAAAAACTCCAATTGTAATGGTTTAGGGTGTTACTATTACCAATCCTCATGGTGAAATTATTAGAACCATACGTGGAATCTCGTACATCACTGCAAGTTCTATTTCACCTTTCAAACATTCAGTTGTGTCAGATTACCCTGATTTTTGTTTCAATGATTTTGTAACTAACTTTGAACAAACAAAAAATAGGAATAAAAAAAATACTAAGACATTGAAGAGAGATGTAGTTTTTGCAACTCGTGATGCAGAACCTGCATCGAATAGGTTATTTCCCACATATGACCCAAACAAAGAAATAATGGAGTTCATGGTTGCTATGCCCCTAGCTAGAGATAACAATCTACCAGAGAGTCATAAAGATCCATCTGAATTTCAAGTTAGCACCCTCCAAATGGATTTATCCAAAATTAAAAATGCGGACAAGATAAATGTGTCGAAAATGACCAACCAAGTGGTCTATAGTTCAGTGATGAAGTTGGAGAGAGAGAAAGGAAAGCTTTAGGGAAGACTATAAAAGTTATAGGCAGACCTGGAAAATGAAAAGGCAAAGGAGAAAGCATCAGATAATAGGTGCAAATAATTAAAGAAAAGGATAAAAAATTCATCCTCTAAAGAAGCAATTGGACTGCAAGAACATATGGAGGCAGAACTGAAAATTGTGAGGGAAAAATTGAAAGAGAGAGATAAAAATCTTGAGGATGAAAAATCCTCTTCATTAAATATATACAAAAGTGTGGAGAGTGTGGCACATGTAAAAAATAACTTAAAGAAAGAATTGGAGGATGAGAGGGTAAAATAAAAATAGTGGGAAGAGGAATTAGAGAAAATTAAAAAATAGAGTGAACACTATTTGTCAGAATTGAGAGAAAAGATAAATACAGAAAATAATACAATTAAAACTTACAAAAATAGCTTGAATGACCAAGTGAAAAATATAGTCAAGAAAATAAAAAGAGACCTTTGGGGGAAAATAAAGGTGACTGGTGATAGGTTGTGTGATTGGTTTGAATTGAATGAAAGTCTTAGAGATGTTTTTTGGAGGCTCAAAGAGCACATTGAGAAGAACAAAAAAATTGTCAGAGAGAGAAAACTGCAACACAGATTTTGCATCAAATCAACACAACTAGTTATAGGCATTTGGAAAGCAAGGGAATTCATGACCATGTTCGTGCATCAATAAAATAAAACTCTATCTTTCAAAAATGTTAGAAACTAAAGGAAGTAGAGGAAACGCTTGCCTTATTTGAGATAAATCTCACCAAGATGAATCAAACAACAACTGAAATGATAGGCCTTGGTTTGCCGAGTCCTAGTCCTAGTAACTCATTAACAAATTTTGTTGGAAGAGAAGCTTAAAAAAAAGGTTGGAGGACACAATGAGGACTGATTTAGGCAAGCTTCCTTAGGACACAACTCACAAAGGCATTTCAAAGTGTATCAAACCATTGACAAATTTGAAAGCAGTATTGGAAAGATCATTTCTTTAAAGTCACTCTAACAAGTATGAATGGATGATGAGGTTGCATGTTATTTACTATAACTTGACAAATATTGACCTTCCAAATGATGAAAAATTGAGAATACTAAACAAACTAGCAAAATCATCTCATCAATAATAGTATGTGAAATTACTTTCAATTTCAATCATCTCTATATTATTTCTCTATTGGCTTGAATTGAGTTAAAAAGTAACAAGTTTGAACTTTGTTATTTTAACAGGATCAATGTAGAAAATGCTATAATGTTATTGCCAATTTACTAAATCAGTCTGTCAAATGCAAAAATGTACATTTATAGAGATGTTGTACTATTATTGACTCTTACTAATTTTGATTTTGATACTTCGCATTAGGAAAATCAACCTAAAGCTATTGTTGCTCCCTTGTTTCTATAAAAGAGAATTCAGGGTCATTTACTAAGGTTAATCAAATTGAAATTGGGTATTGACTCTTGAGTCATAATTCATTTTCAATTCACTTTTGCAAACAGGATCACACAGAGTTGTGTTCTTCCTACTATTAATGAATGAATTGTTACATTGTTTCATATTTATAAATAAATTAATGAGAATATCTATTTCTAAGAATTGTATCATATGAATTGATATGTTTTCAAAAAAAAAAAAAAATTTAAGAATTGTACCATATGAGCTCAATAATGCAAATGAAAACAATTATTAATTGTATAATTCATGTCATTATCAATCACATTCATGTTTTTGACATTGGAATATGATATTATGCATGATTGAAAATGAGATACATAAACTGACAGTAGACTACAGAAAAAAGTTTAATAAATACCTAGGACTTGCTACTTCTACAAAGGCTCCATTTTCCACATCACATCATTATCAGGATCCTTGGATTCATCTCCATCAACTTCAAAGCTTCCTTGGTTCTTCGATATGTTTTCTTCACTCTACATACCTCCGCTTAACTCAAGTTCAACACTATCATTATGAGTACTAGTACATGAGTCAATGATAGTCACATCAATGTCTCTAGCACTCCCACTTTGGTTTGAAATGTTTCCCAACTCTCTTCTCTGACATTTCTTCCTCCATAATTTTAGTGCCCTGTCATAAGGAAAAGTATGGACTTCATACCTGGATGTATAGAGCCTCCAGCAATTTTCTAAATTCTTGTCTGGTTTTTTTCTTAGATTTGACTTTAGGAACCCCAAAGCACTAAAAACTCTCTCATCTTCCACCAACCCCAATATCAATGTCAGACATAAATCAGAAAGCTTGAAATTTATGCTATTGAATCAACCAACATTTTTCTCTCAGCTAGATATTTCCAAATCCTTGTTGTCGATCCATCTTCTAATGACATTATTTTTCCATTAGTATACTCAGAGAAAAAACATAGACAGCAAGCATTACTGATAGACAACAAGCATCACCAGTGAACCACAAGCAGTACCGGTGAAATGCAAGCATACCCGATAGGACAAAGAATTTTGAAAAAAATGCTGAGTATAAAATGTGACAAGCATCACCAGCAAACACAAGCATTATCGGTAACATAGTTTTTATAAATAACCCGACAGAAATAGAAAAGGCATACCCGACGACCAGTTCAAGAAGGAACACCGATGATCAAGAAAACTGACCATCAGAACCGACAGACAGATCAAGAACCTACAAATTGTGGATCTGAGTTTTACACGACAATTAAAGCAATGTAATTCTATTTATAGAGTTTTGTTTTGTTTTAAATCATATTAGATGGTCATACAAGCTTTATGTAAATGCTTTAAAGCATCCTAATGGATCTAAAGCATATCTAACTACAGATCAAGATCAAGTTGTATATCTTGAATCTAGAGTTAACTTGCGAATGCATGAATCAAGAATTGAACCT
>MU228286.1:1615210-1636266 GCA_018584345.1 Thuja plicata | reverse complement strand
ATCCTTTTGTAGAAGGTGGACTTAACCGTCCTTTGTAAATCTCTTAACAGAGTGCACACTTAACAGTGTTGTTGAAAGCTTCAAATGAAGTAGATCTTAACAAGTCTCTACTATAATACTCCTAACAAGGTAGGTCATCAGAAGTGACCAAAATTGTAAGCCTTAACTGGCTCTTCTTATCTGCAGATAGTGAAGTTTGTGGGTAACAATCCCCATCGCAGTTTTTACTTCCTTAGCAGGATTTTTTTGCAATATCATATCTTGTGTCACGTGTTATCTAATTTCATGAATGTTTCTATTATTGTTACATATCAAAAGAATGTATGATATGATTTTATATGCATAAAGAAAGATGAATAGATAGATAAGTTTAATTACAAACTGATGACTAAGGGTTAATGGGTTAACCAAGAAAAGTTTTAGAGGTACTGATTCACCCCTCCCCTCTCAGTACATCATCTCAATATAATTACATCTTCATGGGGGTTCAGCATAATATTATATTGTTCCCTCATTGTCTATGCAAAATGGCCTGATTGCTCTCTCAAATGAGATTCATCTAAAATTCTATTTAGAGTTACTCCATTTGACTCTTTGGTTTTGCAAAAATGATCTATCAAAGTTAGTAGCTTAGTTCGATAATATTTAAAATTGTTGATACCCCATATCGAGGAAAAACAATAGACATGGATTCAAGTAGTTTGACTGGAGGGAATATTTCTCTAATCTTTGATGAAAGATCATAGGCAATGTGCTTCACAGAAGTAGTTACAGACTCAACAATGTTGGTAAAGTCTTCCCTTTTAACACTTGATATTTGCTTCTTGTGGTTCATTCATGGTTCCTTGGACTCGACCCTGGAAAATTAGTACATTGGTATCTCAAATCTGTGTGAAGCTGCACATAACTCCCTATTTGCACTGATCTTTAAAAAGTTGTCAGGATTGTCCAAATCTGTGATTTTAAGCCAGTTGGAAAATTTTACATCACATAATTGATATAGATTATCGAGCTTCGTTCATGTCAATTTACGAAGTGCAACATATTTTTCAATATACATTTCTCTTTGCTGGGCCTTTTTCATTATATTTCTCATTTCCTCCAGCAAGGGGAGAAGACCTACTAATTTTAAGAGTGTCTCTACATTACTTAACCTTTGTAGCAGCTCAAGAAATTTGGGTAGCCCTACCTCTTCATGAATTGAATTCAATAGACCAAGGAATGATTGATATTCTAAAAACACTTGATGTGTTGGTCCATCCAAAGAGATCCATCTAGTATCATTATTCTGTAGAAGCTTGTTCCTATCAGTAGTCCTTCATAAAAGTGTTGAAATTACCTCAATAATTTAGGACTTTGACAGAAGTATTGGTAGAGCTCTTTGATTAAAACTTCATTTTTTTGTACTGGAGCATGCTTGTTGACAACTCCAAAAGCTAGATTCATTTTGTGGGCCATGCAGTGAATGGGAGTAATGTAGGATGCACAAGAAGATTGTATCTTTTTGCAAAGACCGCTCTTGTGGCCTTGTGTTACTGAAGCTCCATCCACTCCAAGACACACCAAATTATTGGCAATCACCATGTCATGTATACCTCCATATTCAATTAGAGAACTCTTTACTAGTTCAAATAAATTTTCCATTGTCACATTATCCTTGATTTTAGCAACAGTTAATAGATGAGGTTGGCAAACAAAATTGTGTACAGTATAAACATGCATGCATACCCATGAAGTATTATCTACTGATGTAACCTTGTCTAAATACAATAAAATAAAATTTGACTCTTTAATTTTTTCCTTTAGATCCTCTTTTTCAACCACGGCAAGACAACTTGTCCATTCACATCCACTATTTACTGACCAGTTACTATTATGATAGTTACAAACTTTCAAAAAGTGTAATAAAGCACTCAATGATGGGTAGTCTGTCATAGGACACCCCCTGCTCAAAATATTAAAGACAACACTTAATTGAACAACTTTTCCCATTAGTTCTACTTCCAATGCTTTTCAAAAAGAAGCTTCAATAGAGCCTTTAACTTGAGAAGGCTTCGTATGTATCTTCTATTGAAATTCATATAATTCTACATTCCTAACATGCAGAGATTTGTCCTTTGTTTTCCATCTTATCACTAATTTTTCAACTCCATCTATGGTTTTCTTTTCATAAAATTTACCCATATTCTTATCTATGGTGTCAATTTTTAACTGCAACCTATTTTCCTTCTTATTTATCTTGGTGCAAATCTTACATTTTCATTCTATTGGAGGCTGACCTTCAATTGGATTATCCACTAGTTCAATGAATGGATACTTTGACACCCATTCTATTTGAAAATTCCTCAATAATTCCCACTTCCGATCATTTTTTGATTCCATATCCTTCTTTGAATTGTTTTTTCTTTTCTTTTTCCCTGCACCATCATCATCTCTGACATTCTCAGTCTCATCCAAGTCGATTATATCATTATGGCTACTCTGGGTATTTAACTGAAAATCTTATTCAACTTCATCATGATCTGAGATATCGGGTTTGCCTAATTCTTCAATATGTTGTGTAGTTTCAGGTTGTGAATCTTCAAAATCTAGTTGTGATGAAGCAGCTTCCTGAATTTGGACAGAAACATTTCCAACACCATGAACAAAGTACGATGATAAGGTTCTGCATTTTTTTGGCCTCCCTTGGCTTTCCCACTTGTAGGATCCTTTCCCTTATTCTTGTTTGACATCTCCATTCTCCAACAAATTCTAGTGCAAAAAAAAGTTAAATTATTGAAGAAGTGACAACAGACTATAATATATATAAATATGATTCTGGATTCATTGGCCCTAAAATCATGTTTGAGGTTTCCCTGCTCACCATTGTTCGCTAATTGGTTACCACTAAATAATATTGAACTCAAAATTACAGAGTCACATAATAAGTATCACTTACCTTTGCCTCAAATTAAATTGTAGTCGCGACTCGCCAATGCAGTATGCAGCTGCACTCAACAGTCAAAAGCTTCTCTATCGATCAAATAGAGATATCAGAATGTTTTTATATTAATCCTTATTTTGCGAATCTGACGGGAGGTATTAGGTATACAAATATTTGGCAAAGTCCACATAATTATAACACTCTTTTATTATTTTTGAGTTGATTATGGGTCCTCCAATACCTTTGTATGATTAATAAAGTTGGCAAAATTGTGTCAATTTGAGACACACGTCCGCAAAATGCTAGGTGAATTTGGGGCCACCTATAAATATATATGTATAAAACTATTGGCAAATATAAGTCATTTATTTGGGGTCGCTTAGAAATTATAGGTGAATTTTTTAAATTTACTGGGACCAAAAATTATATTTCATTGGCGATAATGTGTGAGAAATGGAGAAAATTAAATAAACCGATGTGCGATGGGCCCGGGCGTTGGACCCAATATTAATAAAGTTTGGGTAATAGGGTTGTTGGAATAATGGAATGGTGTGTACTGAGAGGGGAGGGGTGAATCAGTACCCTTAAAAAAATTTATCAATTAACCTTTAATCCTTTAGTAATTGATTCCTTGCATTATTGACCATATGTGCTATTATATCTTTATGTATGTAATATCAAATCATAGACTTAGTTTGCATGTAAAAATTCATAGAAACATTGATGAAATGTAATGACACATGACACAAGATTTGGTAACGTAGAAAAACCATGTTAGAAGGTAAACATTATGGTGGGGATGAAACCCACAAAGCTTTACTATCTGCAGGAATGGAAGGGGTCGGTTAAGGCTTACAAGTTTGATCACTTCTGTTGATCTTACCCTGTTAGGAGTAACATGTTTAGACTGGTTAAGGTCTACTCTGTTAAGATCTTTAGAAACATTGTTTAGTGTGCACTCGGTTAAGAGATTTACAAAAGGATTGTTAAATCCACCTTCTTAAAGGATTTCTTCTATTTGCTACACTTGATAGAATGTAGTCAAAAATACTTATTGACCTGATAAAATGAAATCCCGAATTGTTGAGTATAGATCCTTTAAATTTTACAATATGATGTATCACCTATAGTGATTGATTAATACCTCTATTTTTCTTGGTAGCCTTGAATCTTTTTCTTTGTAAATAATTTCATCTTTTGTTGTCTTTCTGCATGAAACTCTATATCTGATCCATAGATGTCTCTGCGGCTACAATCATCATCACATCATCTTGTTCTGATTGATTACACATCTATTTATACATTGAATTGACCTAAATAAGTTTCAGGCTTAACTATGAAAACTCTATGATCAAAGGTTTACAACTTGACCTTGATCTCCTAGTTTGCATGTTTTCAATCAGTTAGATTGATTAAAACAATTACATTTTCTTTACTTGTCCCTCAAGAAATGGTTTTAAAGATAAGATTTAAAGTTAAATATAAAACTTAAGTGTTTTAACTGAAGTGTAACTTAGATCCACATTTCTCATAATAAAGTTGTCTCTCAGTAGACTGGTGCTTGGGCTTCTCTTTAGACTGACTGTCGGTGTTCACTGTGAACTTGTCTATTGGGTTCCTCTGTTAGTTGTGTCATCGGTTTACATTGTAACCTATTCTGTCAGTGAAAACTAGTTTTGGTGACCTCTGTAAACTATTGTGTCGAGTTGCACTATAATCATGTCTTACGATGATCATGTTACCAACGGTTCAAAAAAAAATTCCTTTGTATACTAATGGAAAAATATGATCATCAATATCCCACTTTGACTTTATTATCAAAAATGCATATGTACAAAACTAAAATATTTAGTATCTACACCATGTGTTTACCTTGTCAATATGACTCCCCCTATGTGCATGCCTCGGTATATTAAATGTACATGTATATACACTTTCCTTTATACATATATTTCCCCCTTGCACTTTATCATAATTTCCCCTTCTTCTCATATCAATTCCCCTTTTTTATAGTAATGACAAAGGTGTATACTTACAATTTGTCAAAAATGTGGGAATGGGATTTTTGAATTTCCTCCATTTTATTCTCCCATTGTTCTTTGAGGTGCTCAAGGGTCATTATCTCCAATGTGATCCTTGCATGCATATCATATATACTTTCTGTCACAGACATTTTCAGGGTGGAAATCAATTGTCTTGCCGAAGTCATATGATGTTGCAGTAATGTAAGAATCAGGAGTAATAGATCCTGGAGCTCGGTTACCTAATCTCTGAATTTGGATTCTACCTCTAGAATCTCAAGTCTCAACCTTTTTTCTTCCATAATCTTGTCATAATGCAACTTGAATGCATTTTCATTGGTTGTAAGACCTTTTGCACTAGCATTTAGATCTGCATCTATCTTTGCAATCTTTTCACTACTCTCCTTAGTGAATTGCTCTATAGTGCATAACTTCTAAACTAAGGTTATAACTTCTGAAATAATTGGATCCAATGTATTGACTAGTTCAGATAGTTTTACCTTATTCTTTTCCACTTCTTGGCTCATTTTCTCTATTAATTTGTATTGGTATTTCTACTCTACATGTTCTTCTATTGCTTTCTCTGCATCTACATTCAGTGATGTGATGGCTTTGATAAGAACTACTAATTGATCAAGTATACGATAATTTTCATCAATGTTGGTATCAGGTACAATATGTAATAAGATATCCTTTGTAGTTTCTAGTACATGTGTGTCCTTTGTCTCCTTTTTGAGATTATCTTGGATAGATTTCCTTTTACAAATTTCTGCATACTTTGTAAGTGACTCTAGATCCAATGTCCTAGGATCACAGTCTAGTATTTCAATGATCTCATCCAATGTAACTGGATTTTTATTCTTCTTCTTCTTATTATTTTCAATTTTGGTGGAGACAGTTGTATGTAGTACCATAGCAAGATCCTTTTCTTGGTCTGATGTACTTGGTGAAGGCTTTGGGGGTGTTGTGCATTTTATCTGTTGCTCGGTATTCACCTATCAGTTTGGTGTAGACATCTCCACATCAACCTTAGCTTTATATATAGATTCTCCTTTGGTGTGGCATCACCTTTTTCTTCACTTTCATCTTTCTGCTCTCCATTTATTTCTTTATGTTCATCAATGGTTCTTTTATGTTCCTCTTCACCCTTATCCTTGAGTATGCTTGCATCACGCTCAGGTGACTTCTCCTTTTGTGAGATGATATTGATAGCCTATATTAATAATGGCATATATCCTGGTATATTAACTTGTGCAACATCCATTGTTGTGTCTTGTTCCTTGTTTTGGTCGGAGGTAACAGTGACATCTTCCTCTACCTTTACTTCATTGGTAGGATCACCTCCAGTGATATCTATTATTGTCACATCTTGGACTGTGACATTTGTTGTGTCTCCTAATGACTGCAAAATTTGAGTTATGTCATCCATTTCTTTACTTGCTTCTATGTTTAATACAATTATGTTTAATACAATTGAAGTGACATCCTCGGTATCATTTATAAGAATGTGCTCTGGGCTCAGTGTAGCCTAATTCTCTTCATTGTGATGGTTCTTGGTGACAGCTAATACTCTCTCGGGGCTTGTATCCTCCTTAGCAACATTGAATATTTTTCTCCAAGAATCATCACTTTCCTTCTCAAGCTATGTTAAGCTTCCCTGTAATACTTTGTAGGCTCTCAATTTTGTTGAGAACTTCTTTGAATGTAACTTCATCGTTTCATCAATTTATTCCATCTTTGACTCGAGTGGCATTATTAAAACTAGGGATCTTTCCCTTATTTGTCTTTCAGAATTCAATGCAAATATCCACCTTGTTGATAACCTGTTGTTAGTGAATAGATTTGTCTTTCTATAAATACTCTTTTAAGTTTTACTCTATCACCCTTAGAAGACAAACTATCTCTAAAAGTTGGGTAATTATTTTTTATGATCACTTCCCTCTAAATTTTGTTACAGGTATAGCTCCCTAGTATTGATTTTCAATAAAATTTGATAACGATTTAACTGGTTAGATTTTAACCCAAAAGCTTATAAAGGCTGCAATATCATTCTTAGATGATATGCTACTGAACAATTGTAAAGGAAATAAGACTGAATAATAAATGGGGGGAAAATCACAGTTACTTCCCCGATTGCATTTCATGAAAAATAAACTTCTCAGCTAAAGATAATAGAATATAGATAGAATTCAGATATTATGAATCCACAGACATATACATAAAAGAGTAAACAAGGTGTCAACACAGGACACTTCATTTTTTTTGTTTTCAAATAACACAGATTTGATAAACTCCACTATAATATATTTCAAAAATTACTACACAGGCAATCACATGAAATCTGTTCTTTCAATAATATTCAATTTCTACTATTTGTTCCTCTAACCTTCTAAATCAAAAACTATCACAACAAAATCTATTATCTAGTAGCGATGAGTTTTTTCCAAACCCTTTAAAAGTTTTAGCATCCAAACATATAGTATCAGAACACCGAGAGGTCTCCTGAAAAACACAACCTCTCAGGAAATTAGTTATAAAACCAAACCAGAAGAAAAAGGACACACATCCTTAAGAGTTTGCATGTTAACAAAATAAAAATTAATTAACTAATTCTAGTTCTTTGTCCACAGCACGATCCTCACTCCCCACTAGACTCCCTCATTCTTCAGTAACTGATTGGGAAAGTTTCCATTCTTTATATGCCTGGAGTAGCTCTTTTGTGAACGGTAGATGTGGGATCTTGGAATTCACTATCTGAGCCATTGAGGCCTCGTTACTCCACTTCAACTTATTCACCTTTTCTATGACATTAGGCAGCTAATCCACACACAGATATAACATAAATTCGATCCTTTCCATCTAAGTTAAGTCAGAGGCTTTAGGATTAACATTTTCTCTGATAATCTTTATCACTGAGTTGAAGGCTTCCAGAGCGCCTTTCAATTCCTATTCATCGTATACTGATGGATAAGTATAGGTGAAGTTGATGACCTTCAACTCATTCAAGGCATCCTTCTAAATTTTCTTAGCTTTGGACTCATATTGTTTGTTTTCTATAATGTTGCCCCTTATGAGAGAGATACGTCAGCTGATGTTCTTCCTAAGGATGAAGAAAATAGATTCCTCGGTGCCTTTCAGGGATTTTTCTATGCAGAATTTGTTGAAGCCATACCTCTCTATCTCTATAAACTTTGTCATCACTGATACCCATTTTTCCTCCTCTCCATCCCAGACTTGTCATTGGGTCTGCAATTCTCCCATTACGGCCTCTATGTCATGAAGAATTAAATGTGAATATTTGATATATTATCGACCACTGTTAAGTACTTGGGACATCCACTCATCAACTGAGGAGACTAGTGTTCAACCCCTCTAAACTTGATTTAGCAAAGTTTTACTTTCCGCCAAGTTTGGATCAAATATCTATGGAGATTGGGTCACTGGTGTGGCGTCAAAGTTGTAGAAAGTGTTTATGAAATGGGAGAGCGAGACTGTCATCTACTTCAATTATTTCTTTTCTTTGCTATCATTCCATGATGTTATCAACATCTGTTGAGCCATCTCTTTGAGACGGTGATTCTTTCCCACGCTATCCATAGTCCCTAATTCAATTTTAGTGACTTCAAAGTCTTCAACTGCAACATCTTTTTTCTCCTCCTTCAGTCTGTAGGTGGCTACTTCATCTATCCACTTCCCAATTTTAGTATCAGCAAACATCCATGCTGTACTCTTAACTTTCTTGGCCTTGGGAGTCTTTTGAGCATATTTGTTGACTATGTCTTGCACTGGAATAGATACCAGAACTAAGCTCCGTTTCTTATTCATTGAAGAGGTTAGCCATCTTGGTGAGTCATTTGTTGCTACTGATCATTTACCTATTTTCATAGGGGTACCCATTAAATCCAAATTCACATCATCAAGATTGAAGAGGTCCTTTCCTATTTTCTCATCTTCACCAATTTGATAATTCAAATCCCCAAAATTTTCATCATCCAAGTTGATTCTCTCTGTGTTTTCTTGAGTCATCTTCCCTTTAAATTGTGACCGAGATTTTGATCTGGTAATTCATTGAGGGGAGACTATGGTAGAAGTCTCTGCAACATATTTCCTCCTTGAACTCTTAGTCCACTACTTACCCAATGAACCTGCATTACCAATTGGTTTATGAGGATTAGAAACAGATGAGGAGGAAAATAAAATTGAAGATTTAACTTCAATTGATTTAGGCCTAGACTATTTTCTTCTTGTCTATAGCCATTCCTTGATTAATTTAAGTACATGTTTTGTCTTGCACTTAATGTCATCTTCCTCTTCCATTGACCAGTCAATATCAATCTCTTCATTCTCTAGGAGCCTTTTGAGACTGGGTTCAACTAAGCTGGAACCATCATCTATCACCCCTTCTATATTGAACTACAATCTCATTGATAGAATTTGAGATATGCAAAGTCTACTATGACCTCTCTCCATAACTTGGGACTCATTTGCACAATCTTCCCAGAAATCTTCTAGATGGGGAACTAGAAACATATGAGATCTAAGGCCTAGATTCCCACTAGAAAAGTTCTTGTTATCAAAGCTTGTCCTCTCCGTGTTATATTTGAAATCAAAATGACTCAGATCACTCCCAATACTTATTGCATCTTCAATAGTCAAGCATGAAAATTTACCTAGCTACAATGGGAAAACTTTCTCCCATTCTTCTTCAGGAAGAAAATGTCTAAGTATAGTAGCAAGCTTCCTACAGACTTCTGCAAAGATAAAGCAATCAAAAGCATACCTAGGTAATTTTGCAGGGGAATCTTCAAAACCACCAATTCTAATATAAGTGAACCTAGGAAACTGAGTGTAAAAACTCCCAAATCTAGTCACAAATTGCTGAGCTTCAGAACTCATTCTTCTAGCTGAATCCCCAATCATCTCAAAATAGATTTTACCCATAAAAGTGTCATGCACCCTCCTATAGTTTTGAATTATATTATCTTTATGAAGAATGGGGAAATACTCAAAAACATAAATTCCATCTAACCAAGGCTCATGAATCATCCCATCCCATTTCCTACTATAGGCTAAACAGTACATCAGATAAGAAGACATGAAAAAACTACATCCAATGAGTTTGGAATTGTTAAGTTGTTCTCTCATAGAATCTGCAATTAATTTAGCCTAATCCAACTTTTGTTTTCCTTCTAAAACAATTTGAATATAATAGAACAACCAATCTGAGAAGAAAAATGCCTTAGGTGACCCTCTAACTCTATGCAACATCACCATGACATCACTAATATACGGGTGCACATGACTTTTGTTGAGATTTTTGGGCAAACGGGAACCTCCCCTCTGAGCGTTTAATAACCAATGCTTGGCTATTGAAGTGTGATTTGCATCTGCAT
Source organism: Thuja plicata (assembly GCA_018584345.1). NCBI lineage: Eukaryota > Viridiplantae > Streptophyta > Pinopsida > Cupressales > Cupressaceae > Thuja > Thuja plicata. Next base: position 1,625,929 of record MU228286.1, on the reverse strand, counting down.
TTGGTTTGAATTTAACAAGGGACTGCATAGGAGAGAAAGCGGAAGAATTTTTCTCTTGAATTTGGAAGGCCAAAGCAACAATTTATTTGTTTACAACCAATAAGGCATCATCATTTTTCTTTAGAATTGATTTAGTTCGGTGATCGTAGTTGCGGATACACTCATGAACTAGCTCAAGATAGACTATCACAGGAGGGAAAGAAGCAGCTATGCACAATCCACTACTCAAAATTTTGAGAGAAGGAACATTTTCTTCTACAGACTCAGTAAGCCTATCAGCGATTCCTTCTACATCATATCCTTCTAAATCTGTCTGTCACAATGGGATTTTCACATACCAGACTAAAAACGCTTCCAAACAAGTGAAATGCAGACTTCATACTTGTAAAAAAATTGAATACTTTCACAGAAACTTCTGCATATTTCACAAGCTCTTAAATTTAAACATTGTAGGGGTTGCAACCTGACTTACCTTAATCACTATAGAAATCTCAGCAACTGGAGCTCCAAAAACCCTTACCTTCAATCTACCCGTATACAAATAGCAACAGCATTTCAAAAATAATGAATGCTAAGAAGGGTTTAAATAAGAAATACCACAGATTTGACAATTAATTGCCCATCATTAAGGCAATAAAGGCTCAGAGAATGAATTGGCCATTTATGCATGCAATCAATTAATGCCACTCACACAAACTTTTATGCCGCACAGATTCATCATAAATTTGATAGCTCAGACACACTTAACCCCCGCCAATACTTTTCTACATTAAAATCCTTTTTAGGTAGGGCCCACTACTGAGTGATGACAATAATCCTTTTTCTTTTTCCACATGTCACTTTTCAAAATCATTGAACACTCTTGAACATGGATGAACTAAGTTCAAGAGTGTTCTTATGTGTTCATCACTGTTCAAGTCTGTTCCTGTTTAATCTCTTGCCTTCATCCTTAAACTGAATATTCCATATTTAGTCACTGATTCCCAACTTTGATCAATTAAAATTATGCACACCATAAACATGAAGCCCCTTTTAGTGAAGACTTCATTCACCTGTTGTTCCTTCATAAAAATTATGAACCGGCTTGAACACTCTTGAACACTCATGAACTAAGTTCAAGGTTGTTCAAGTATGTTCAAACCTATTCAAACCTATTCAAGAAAAGTGTTAGCAAATTATTTTTCTAATTCCACAAACACGGATGAACCACAAGGTCCACACTTTCACTGAGAATTTGGACATGAGGACTTAAGCATCTTTGAGATTCACAAAAATAATATGGCGACTCTAGAAATCAAAAACAAGGACAAGTACCAATCTTGGACTAACACCGGCTCTGACTGGGGACTGAATTTTCTCAAAAGTTAGAGAACTCAAATACTCTGGTTTTGCAAACTACTGTAAAGGGCTCAGAAAAACACACGAGAAAGGAAAAACACACAACCTAAAAGCAAACTAAGACTAATATATAAAACAAAACATAGGAAATGAAACTAGAGCTTCAGCAATTTGAGATCTTGCCCATTATATGAAAATGGTAAGATCATTCCATCTGGGTATGCCAGCTTAAAAGCGTTGGTTCCCAGATCTTTGGTAATAACAAAAGGCCCTTTCCAAAGTGATTCAAATTTACTGTGGGCACCTTTTGAAGCTTTCCTTTTATCCCATAGCAAGACCTCATCTCCTTTCATAAAAATTATTGGTCTCACCTTCCTGTCAAATATATTTTTTACTCTGGCCTGATGTTCAGTAATTTTATCAACCAAAGCTTCCCTTTCTTCTTCCAGTTTATGCAAATACATGATCCTTTTTTCCAAAGAGTCTTTAAATGTCTGGTCTTCAATGGCCATTTGTAGTTTAGCTGCTGAAAGTTCCAAAGGAATTGATACTTGGGCACCTATCCCATACACCAATTCAAAGGGTTCCATGTCGATCTCTCTCTTAGGAGTGATCCTATTAGCCCAAAGGGCCTCATAAAGTTTCTTGTACCAATTCTTGCCACTATCTACCAACTTCTTCATGATCATTATCAAATTTTTGTTACTTGACTCGGCCTTCCCATTTCCCTGAGGAAAATAATCTGATGAATGGACCAGAGAGATACTATGATCAAAATAGAAAAGGGATAGATCCTGTGAAGAGAAGTAAGTAGCATTATCAGCTACAATTTTCTAAGGTACTCCAAAGCGTAACAGATTATTATCTTTTAAGAAATCACACACCACTTGAGAATTAGCCTTCTTGGTTGGGATGGCCTCAACCCACTTAGTGAAATAGTCAGTCGCTGTTAGGATGTAAACATGACCTACACTTGACTAAGGATTAACAGGACCAATGAAATCGATTCCCTATTGCTTGAACGGTTCACTTACTACAACTGGTTTCAAAGGAAAGGCAGCTAATTGGGGTCTCCCAAAGAACAACTGGAATTTTTCACAGTTTCTGACGAATGCATAAGCATCCTTGAACACCCCTGGCCAGTAAAAACAATTTCAAATAATTTTGAATGTTGTCACAGTAGATGAGAAATGACCTCCACAGGCCTCTTCATGAAATTTTTTAAGCAACTATAGCTCCTGAATTTTATCCACACATCTTAGAAAAGTGCCATCAATTTACATGTTTCGCAGCCTGAAGTCTCAAAGTCTACATTTCCTTAGGCATTAGTCTTTCTGAACATTCTCCATAAGTTAGGAAATAAGCAATGTCGCAGAACCAGGAATCTGTCAAACTGACCAACAACACTTGGGATATTTCACATTCTAGATTTTCAGGTTGACTTACATTTTCCGCAATAAATTTATAGAGCCCCCTTCCCTTGACAAGTTTGGTGGGATTTATTGTTAAGTAATATTCCTAAAAAAATTTCACCCATGTTGCTCTCTTGTTCATGGCTATTTCTTATTGTGTGAGAAGCGCTTTCACTGCTAAATCAGGGACGTATACTATGGAATGAGAATGAAGGATATAGAATATGGACTGCTTAATTGATTTCACTATAGCAAAGGCTTGTTTCTCCATGGGGATTATTTTAGTTAATTCTTTTTTTAATGGTGTACTCATAAAAGCAATGGGCGCTTCATTCCCTGAAACATCCTTCTAGGTTAGAATTTCCAACAAAGTTTGATCGGAAGCATAACAGTAAATGATGAAATCTTTTTTGTAGTCAGGGTAAACTAAAGATGGGGAATTTGCTACAGCAATTTTGATCACACTAAAAAAATTTCTACCTTCTTCTATCCATTTAAAGGGATGCTTTTCACTCATCATTCCCACAATGTGCCTGGTTAATTCAGAAAAATCTGGGACAAAGGCTCTCAAGAAGTTAATCTGGCCAAAGAAAGCTTTGACTCCTATTCTGGTTGAAGGTAGACTGATTTTCTAAATTTCTTTTACTCTCTCAGGATCAATCCTAATCCCTTCTTTGGAAAATCCCAACAGCTTCCCTTCAGTCACACCAAAATTAGATTTTTTAGGATTAAGTGATATGCCATGGTCTCTGCACCTCTGTACCTCTGTAGGACTGATTTGAGATCTCTAACGTGATGTTTCCTTCTTTTAGAGTACACAGTCAAATCATCAAGCTAAATTACTATAATCCTATTTTTCAAATCACCAAAGGAAGAATCCATTGCCCTTTGGAAATTTTCCCCTGCATTAATCAAACCAAAGGGCATTATATTATAGGCAAATGTTCCCCACGGCATGGTGAAAGTAGTCTTGTGTTTATCTTCATCAGACACACTCACCTGATTATATCCTGAAAACCCATCAAGTAGAGACATCATTTATGATCCGGCAACCACCTGTAAAACATGTTCCATCTTGGGCAGGGCATAATTATCCTTTAGACTAGCCCGGTTTAAATTTCACAAATCTACACAGATCCTTATTTCGTCATTCTTCTTTCTAACATGAACAATATTTTCTATCCAAGTTGAGGGATGAATAGGGTAAATGATTCTATCTTTTAGCATCTTGTCTACTTCTTTTAGAATTTCTTCAGAAACTTTAGGATTGTCGCTTCAAAGTTTTTTCCTGAAGGGATTTGACTCAGGTTTAAGAGGGATATGATGGCTAAATTCCCCTTTCTGAAAATCTTTAATATCACCATAGTCCCAAGCAAACACATTTGTGTAGGCTATCAACAAGATCTAAAGGTTTTTCTTTTCCTGAACAGACAGAGTCTTACCTATAGATATCCACCTAGGTTCGGTTGTAGTACCAATATTCACTTTGTCATATTCTTTTTGCACATTTGACTGAGGCTTTTTCCTTGAAATGAAACTATCATCTTTTCGAGAAAACAAGTTTTCTAAGGAAACCAAACCTTTGGTAATTTTATTGCTCTTCAGCTGAACAACTTCTTCCAGTAAGAACTCAGAATTAGGCTCTTCACCATTTTTGTTCATTCCTTCAAAATAGGTGGATGAGAAAACTTCTATACACGCCATGAAATCCTTAATTCGGGCATCATCTTCAAAAACTTGCAGATGTTCAATGTTATCTGAAACAGCAGGTCTATATATCATCTCAACCCTGTATGCATCTCTTTTAAAGTCTGGGTGAGGGAGGAGTAGCGACGTTGATACATCTAGGGAATCAGCTCTTGAATTGAGAATCCTAGGAATCGCTTCTATGGAAAAATCTTCAAAAGTATTAATTTTATCCCAAACTAAGTTTCTGTAATGTTTCAGGCATTCATTTTTTACTACAAATTGACCTTTCACTTGTTTAACAATCATTTTAGCATCACCTTTCACAGCCGTTGCCTTAATTCCCAGTGTCCTTGCCTTGCACAACCCTAATAACAGAGCCTCATATTTGAAAGTATTATTAGTATTTTTAAAATCCAATTTGAAAGAGAAAGGGATATATTGATCATCTGGGCCTTTAAAGACTACACCAGCCCTAGAGCCTGCACTGGCACAACTACCATCAAACTCCATTAACCAAATTTTCTCCTTTTCACCACAGTCTACAAAAATAGGAGGAGCTTCAACTGAGAAAATCATGTAGTTACCAAACTCACAATCTTGAAATATTATTTTTTCCTTGGGATCATTGGATGGGATTACAGTGTATTTATTTTTAGCTTTAGGTTCCAATTTGACCTTTTTCTTTCCAATAGGAATAACAGCTTCTGACCAATCCATCTTTATTTCCCACCCCTGTCTCTGTAGAAAGTTCTACTCAAAAGCATCCCATAGCTTGCAAGTATATCTGCTACTAGAATGGTTAATTTGAGTCTCTTATCAGGATAAGCAGCTAAAACAGGTTGGGCATCTTTAACTTGACCTATTAAGGGTACCTATTTCCTGTCCATAGAATAGCACCTCCAAGAATTTTTAGTCATGGTTAAGCCTAAATATTTGGCAATAGATGATGACAAAATGTTATCAGAGGCACCTGAGTCTATAATGCAATTACTCAGTTTAAGACTGTTAAGGAGCGGAGAAATAGAAAATGGATTAGGCTTTCTAGTTTCATCAACTTCACATTTCAATTCTGAGGTAGAAGTAGTGGCTAAGTCACTTTGATTCATAACAAATGGTGAAACAACTATGGGAGATTCAACTGGGTCGTCAATTTGATTTACAATACACTGATTAGATTGAGATGGATTTGGAAGGTCACCTTTGACGTACTTGACCAACTTATCAAGTTCTTTTGGATTTAATCTCAGATATTCAGTAGGAGAGATTTGGATAGTAGAAGACTTACAAAATTCTACAATATCAAAAGAGGACGTGCCAGAATCTTTTTGTACAACCTTAACATCAAGAGTCCAAGGACTGGGGGAAAAAGAATTACTTACAGGATCTCTGGTCTTCTGAAAAACTGTCTGATGATGTTGGAGCATTCTTTGAAGTCTTTTGATTTTGAGTAAGCATGGCACAAATAGGATCCTCAAGAGTGACCAGAATATCTCCTCTTTCTGAATCAGATTTGTATTCTAATTAGTATGATCCAGAGTCGCTAGGTCTGTCTTGAGACACTTCTTCTACAGTACATTCCCCTAACACATCTTTTGTGGCTTCCATGTGTACATGTATTTTCATATTTGGGCATGAATTACCATCATGATCCATTGTCGGGTGAAAAGAACACATGATAGCCTCTTTTGGTGAAGCTTCCAGGGACAATCTTGGTTGATTAGAAGGAAGAAAAGGGGCTTTTCCATGCCATTGATTAGGTTGCTTTCGACCAATATCTTGATAAAGGGAAGGAAATGAAGATCCTTGCTTTGGTAACTGCCTCTTTAAGGAAATTACATCATTCATGAGTCTCTGGACAACCAGATCTGTAGGAGAAGAAGTAGAAGGTTGAGAGTGAGGAGTTTGTATGTCTTTTCTCCATTTCCCCATTGTAATAAGATCATCTTCTAACTTTGTTGCCTGACCTTGGGTAGCAGCTAAATCTGCGGGTCTACTCCTTCTTAAGTGAAAACCTATGTCCGACGGCATAGATTTTACAAAGAAACATTGTTGGTTTTCTGGGGTCAGTCTTTTGGTAGCAGGAATTCTGTGAATAACTTTGTTATATCTATCCACATAGTCTCTCATTGGTTCATGAATCTCTTTTTTCATTTGCGTTAATTGTGCCAGCAGGGAATGTTCATCATCAGCCCCTTTAAAACTTCCTTCAAACACAGTCTTCATGGTTTTCCAGTTTGTGATAGACCCAGCAGGAAAGTGACCAAACCATTTTGTAGCTCCCTCTAAGAGGGATTGTGCAAATATCCTGACGGCTACACCTTCATGTTGCACCACCAAAATGGTAGTAGCCCCGTTGAATGCATTCAAATGTTCATCTACCAAGATTTTACCATCTCTGGAAAATTTAGGCAAGACTTCTTTAATACCTTTAGGGAGAGGATGATGGGCTCCTAAATTTAAAGGACCAACTGTTGCACCCCATGGTTGAGCCATGACTGCAACTAGAAAGATTGTTACTAGTGGTGGTGCTTGAATACCAGACAAAGTCAAAGCTTTCCAGACACTAGTGGATGGAGAAGTATTCAAAGAGGCTTTAGGAGGGGAAGTAGGTCTACTCTTGGATTTGGGCTTTGAAATATAAGAGGTCAGAAAATGGAGGTTTTGAAAACTCTCATAAAAAGTGTCAAAAATGCCCTCCTTCCTCTGGGACCTGGTATATGGTCAAGAATCTAGTATTATATTCTTTTATTTTCTTTGGATAGCTATGTTGACAATTTGTGCTTCTTGGGCAATTGGGAGCCCCCTCAACCACTCTCCTATATCTTCCTCTTCTTCCAAAACTAGGAGAACTTGTTGATACTGGTGATAGCTAGTCTTTAAATCCCAAGCAACAGTGTTCAAATCAGAAATTATATCCTCTTGGGTATTTTGAAAGTTAAGATCTAGTTGAATGACAGCAGGTAGCTCCTCCTGGTTTGGTATCACCACAGCTGGTAGGACCATATCCTGTTCATAAAAGAAAGCATTTAAAAATAGGTCTACATTGTGAGTGCTCCCCAGTAGAGTCGCCAAAAATATGTTAGTGAACAGATTTTCTTTCTATAAATACTCTTTTAAGTTTTACCCTATCACCCTTAGAAGACAAACTATCTCTAACAGTTGGGTAAGTATCTTTTATGATCACTTCCCTCTGAATTTTTTTATAGGTACAGCTCCCTAGTATTAATTTTCAATAAAATTTGATAACGATTTAACTGGTTAGCTTTTAACCTGAAAGCTTATAAAGGCTGCAATATCATTCTTAGATGATCTGCTACTGAACAATTGTAAAGGAAATAAGACTGAATAATAAATGGGAGGAAAATCAAAGTTACTTCCCCGATTGCATTTCATGAAAAATAAACAACTTCTCAGCTAAACATAATAGAATATAGATAGAATTCAGATATTATGAATCCACGAACATATACATAACAAAGTAAACAAGGTGTCAACACAAGACACTTCATTTTTTTCATTTTCAAATAACACAAATTTGATCAACTTCACTGTAATATATTTCAAAAATTACTACACAGGCAATCACATGAAATCTGTTATTTCAATAATATTCAATTTATACTATCTGTTCCTCTAACCTTCTGAATCAAAAACTATGACAATAAAATCTATTATCTAGTAGCGATGAGTTTTTTATGAACCCTTTAAAATTTTTAGCAGCCAAACATATAGTATCAAAACACTGAGAGGTCACCCGAAAAAATGACCTCTCAGGCAATTAGTTATAAAACCAAACCAGCAGAAAAAGGACATGCATCCTTAAGATTTTACATGTTAACCAAATAAAAACTAATTAACTAATTATGGTTCTTTGTCCACAACACGATCCTCATTCCCTGCTGGACTCCCTCCTTCAGTAACTGATTAGGCAGGTTTCCATTCTTTATACACCTAGACCATCTCTTTCACAAACGGCGGATGCGGGATCTTGGAATTCACTATCTGGGCCATTGAGGCCTCCTTAATCCACTTCAACTTCTTCACCTTTTCTACAACATTGGGCATCTGATCCACACACAGATATAACATAGATTCAATCCTTACCATCTGAGTTAAGTCAGAGGCTTTAGGATTAACCTTTTCTCTGATAATCTTTATCGCAGAGTCAAAGGCTTCCAGAGTGCCTTTCAATTCCTATTCACCAAATACTGATGGATAAGTATAGGTGAATTTGATGACCTTCAACTTGTTCAAGGCGGCCTTCTGAATTTTCTTAGCTTCGGACTCATATTCTTCTTTTTATGTAATGGTGCCCCTTATGAGAGAGATACGCCAGCTGATGTTCTTCCTAAGGATGAAGAAAATAGATTCCTCAGTGCCTTTCAGGGATTTTTCTATGTAGAATTTGTTGAAGCCATACCTCTCTATCTCTATAAACTTTGTCATCACCGATACCCATTTTTCCTCCTCTCCATCCCAGACTTGTTGCTGGGTCTGCAATTCTCCCATTATGGCCTCTGTGTCATGAAGAATAAAATGCAAATATTTGATATATTTTCAACCAGTGTTAAGTACTTGGGACATCCACTCATCAACTAAGGAGACTAGTGTTCGACCCCTCTAAACTTGATTCAGCAGAGTTTTACTTTCTGCCAAGTTTGGATCAAATATATGTGGAGATTGGGTCAATGGCATGGCGTCAAAGTTGTAGAAAGTGTTTATGAACTGGGAGAGTGAGACTATCATCTGCTTCAGTTCTTTATTTTCTTTTATATCCTACCATGATGTTATCAACATGTGCTGAGCCATCTCTTTGAAAAGGTGATTCTTTCCCGCCCTATCCATAGTCCCTAATTCAATTTTAGTGACTTCAAAGTCTTCGACTGCAACATCTTGTTTCTCCTCCTTTGGTCTGTAGGTGGCTACTTCATCTGTCCACTTCCCAGTTTTAGTATCAGCAAAAATTCATGTTGTACTCTTAACTTTCTTAGCCTTGGGAGTCTTTTGAGCATATTTGCTGACTATGTCTTGCACTAGAATAGATACCAAAACTAAGCTCCGTTTCTTATTCACTGAAGAGGTTAGCCATCTTGGTGTGTCATTTGTTGCTGCTGATTTTTCACCTATTTTCATAGGGGTACCCATTAAATCCAAAGTCACATCATCAAGAGCGAAGAGGTCCTTTCCTATTTGTTCATCTTCACCAATTTGATAATTCAAATCCCCAAACTTTTCATCATCCAAGTTGATTGTCTCTGTGTTTTCTTGAGTCATCTTCCCTTTAACTTGTGACCGAGATTTTGATCTGGTAATTTGTTGAGGGGAGACTATGGGAGAAGGCTCTGCAACAGATTTCTTCCTTGAACTCTTAGTCCACTACTTACTTGATGAACCTGCATTACCAATTGGTTTATGAGGATTAGAAACAGAGGAGGAAAATAAAATTGAAGATTTAACTTCAATTGATTTAGGACTAGACTATTTTCTTCTTGTCTGTAGTCATTCCTTTGTTAATTTAAGTACATGATGTGTCCTACACTTAATGTCATCTTCCTCTTCCATTGACCAGTCAATATCAATCTTTGCATTCTCCAAGAGCCTTTTGAAACTGGGTTCAACTAAGCTGGAACCATCATTTGTCACTCCTTCTATATTGAACTGCAATCTCATAGATAGAATTTGAGATATGCAGAGTCTACTATGACCTCTCTCCATAACTTGGGACTCATTTGCACAATCTTCCCAGAAATATTCTAGATGGGGAACTGGAAACATATGAGATCTAAGTGTAGGATTTGAGAAACATGCAAATCCACAGAACCCGAATACACCTGCATGCAAATGACTTGATACAAAGTAGAAGCACAAAAATGAAAAGGTAGAACTCAGAGATGCTCAAAAAAAGAAGCACAATATTATTCTCTCAGTTATCAAAAAAACATTACAAAGTTCAACCTATAAAGGTGAACAAACCCTAAAACATAAAAGCTAGGTTGCGCAATATAATTAATATAAAGTATTAATTATATGCACCTAAGAGATAGCTTAAGCGAAAAAGAGTAAGGACTAACTGATTACTCTAACACCCCCCCTTAAGCAAAGCTCAGGAGGTAAGCTAACCTAGCACAGCTAAGAAAGCAGGAAATGGGTCCTGGCAACAAGGCCTGATCAGGTACCCAATACAAGGAAATCTCTATAAACCGGAGACAAAGGAGAAAACCCAGTGGGAAAAACTCCTCTCCAAAAAGAGATATAAAAGCAAGCAAAGACAAAAAGAATG
>MU228286.1:1545592-1601439 GCA_018584345.1 Thuja plicata | reverse complement strand
GAGATTGTTATGTATGTGGAGCCTAATCAGACTCAATTTCTTTCAGCGCAGATTCCCACCCAGACATATCTATTTGAGCCCCTTGCGGGGTCAAGGGGCAGAGCCCCTTGCGGGGTCCTGGGGAAGCACCCCAGGCGGGGTCAAGGGGCAGAGCCCCTGATGGGGTCAAGGGGAAGCGCCCCTTGTGGGGGCCCTGTGGGGGCCAACAATGATTTAATAATATTGTAAAGGGTTGACCATTGATTTTCTATTAGTTAGAGTATTTTTTTCCCTAATTAGGTTAGGTCAAATATGCTTGTGAAAAGGGCTTAGGGTTTTGATATTTTATTGAATGAGGGATTTTTCGTAGCTTCTTGTGATGGTATTGAGTTGCAAGTTTTAGATTGTAATCGTTGGATAATAATAAAAATATTGGACTCGCTGTTGGTGGACATAGCCCAGGGATTGGGTGAACCACGTTAAATCTCTGTGTCATTTGTGTTCTCTTCCGTGTTTATATTTGCATTTGTTTCTAATTTTTATTCTAACAAATTAACCTTTAATCCTTTAGTAATCAATTCCTTAAATTATCAACCATATGTCCTATTCTATCTTTGTGTATGTAATGTAAAATCATAAACTTAGTTTGCATGTAAAAATTCATAGAAACATTCATGAAATGTAATGATGCATGACACAAGATTTGATAACACAGAAAACCCTTGTTAGAAGGTAAAAACTATGGTGGGGATGAAACCCACAGAGCTTCACTATCTGCAGAATGGAAGGGGTCAATTAAGGCTTACAAGTTTGATCACTTCTGATGATCTTACCCTATTAGGAGTAACATGTTTAGATTGGTTAAGGTCTACTCTATTATGAGATTTAGCAACATTGTTTAGTGTACACTTGGTTAAGAGACTTACAAAAGGGTTGTTAAATCCACCTTCTTAAAGGATTTATTCTATTTGCTACACTTGTTAGAATGTAGTCAAAAATACTTATTAACCTGATAAAATTCAATCCTGAATTGCTAAGTATAGATCCTTTAAAATTTACAATATGATGTATCACCTATAGTAATTGATTAATACCTCTGTTTTGCTCGGTAGCCTTGAATCTTGTTCTTTATAACTGATTGCATCTTTTGTTGTCCTTCTGCATGAAACTCTATATCTGATCCATAGATGTCTTTGTGGCTACAAACATCATCACATCATCTTGATCTGATTGATTACACATCTATTTATACATTGAATTGACCTAAATAAGTTTCATGCTTAACTATGAAAACTCTATGATCAAAGGTTTACAACTTGATCTTGATCTCCTAGTTTGCATGTTTTCAATCAGTTAGATTGATTAAAACAATTACATTTTCTTTACTTGTCCCTCAAGAAATGGTTTTAAAGATAAGCTTTAAAGCTAAATATAAAAATTAAGTGTTTTATTTGACGTGTAACTCAGATCCACATTTCTCAGAATAAAGTTGTCTCTCAGTAGATTGGTGCTCGGGTTGCTCTTTACACTGATTGTTGATATTTACTGTGAACTTGTTTGTTGGGTTCCTCTATTAGATGTGTCATCAGTTTACATTGTAACCTGTAATGTCAGTGAAAACTAGTTTTGGTGACCTCTGTAAAATGTTGTGTTGCATTACACTATAATCCTATCTTTTGGTGATCATGTTACCGACAGTTCAAAAATTGTTTCCTTTTTATACTAATGGAAAAACATGATCATCAAGGTTCAATCCAATATATGTAAAATATTCACAAATTTTTGGGTCGCCGACATGCAACATTCACTAAATGGCAAATAATTGCCACTAAATTTTTCAATGGAGACATGCAATATTGTTGCAACAGGGACAATTCATCATTTTTATGGCTTGTATTATTTCTCTCATTTTGGTTTGCCATCTCCATAATCGAATAATTACTCTCTTTCTTTAAGAAATCTTGTTGAGGTGAAGTCAAGTCACTTGAACTTGTGTGTTGCTCCTAAGACCAGTGTTGTGACTTCTACACCTCCACCTCTTGTTGATTTTGCATCTAATCAGTAGGATTCCTCTTCATCTTTTCCTAACAATGTATCTCCATGCATCAAGCCACCTAGTGTAGTTCTTGAGGACATATCAGAGAACATTCATCTCCTCTTAGATGAAAGATTCAACACATCTATTATCCCACCTTCATTGGAGATTCCATTATAGAATTCTCATGTATTCTCCTTTGAGCATCCGCTAGGCCTTCCAATTTCACCTCACATTCAAGGGTTTATGTTTCTTTGTTTTTTGCCTTTGTTTCTTTTGCATTAGAGCCACATTGGTCTGAACATCGACATAAAGGTTCTATCATTTTTGGGGGCTTTGGAGTCTCGATCCTCTCACATTGGGGGGTTGTTTGTACTTATGGTCTTGAGAGAGTCTCTTGAGACATTGACTTTGTCCTTTTTTCCATATCATTTTGGAGAGGAATTTTTTTCCTACTAGGTTTTCTTCTTTTCTCCGCTTTACAGAGATTTAGTTGTGATTAGGTACCTCATCAGGCTTTGTTGTCGGGACCCAAGTTTTCTTTCTTGCATGCAGATGCATTTATACACTTACCCTTTTAGCTACTCCCTAAGTTTATCTTAAGGGGGGTGTTAGAGTAAAAATATTATTTAACTTAATTAATTTAATCATACTGATTAATTAATTAAGTCACCTTTTCTTTCTTTTTTCACTTAAGCTAAATTGAGGAAGCTTTAGTTTGCATTTAATAAATTATTTTTTATTGTATGCACGCAGGCATTTAATAAAAATTTTATTTTATGTATGCATTCTTTAGGGTTTTGATCTCCTTTATTAAGGATTGATCTCTTTGTAATTCTCAATTTGATTAATTCAGTCTCATTTTTTCTTCCATTCCAATTGTTTATGCTCTTTTTTGTTTGAGGATTTTCTCTTGTACATGGCAGGTTATTTGCATGTAGGTGATTATTGGGCTTGTGGGAATTCACCATTCTTGAATTCTAACAAAAACAACTATAAGTGTTGTTAATTTAGTTTTTATCTATATTTTGGTAGTTTGGGTATCGACCACCTTTCTCGTTTACTTCACATGGTTTAATTGCACATGAAGTTGTATATCAACCTATGGCTCATCATTCGGTGCATAAAATTTGGTGTATTTCTAATTAATACATAAATCATTTTTAAGGATCTTATGAAATGGGAACCTCTTAAAAGGTTCAACCTAAATCATAATTTATGTTTACAATCCAAACATTGTAAATACAATATTAATAGTGGATAGAGATTAAAATCCAAGCACCAACAATCATGTTCCTCTGAAATATTTATTTTCACAGGGGAAATGATTGTTGAAAATTAAAATAGATGAATATTACAATCCAAACATTGAATTCCATATTTCTCTACAATTATTTTTATGTGGATCTAACCTATTTTATTATATTTGAGTGCTAAGGATACTATCATGACATCATTATTTCTTTTATGATGTGTAAATTCAATAATTAATAGATTCACCTAGCTAAGCTCCAACAATACATCTTGCATACTCAAGTTTGTGTGGCTTCTCCTCATTAGTTACACTACATCAAATTTCCATGTAGAATATGGTTTCTATTCAAAGGTATATCCATTGTATTCCTTTCTTTCCTTCTCAGTCAAAAAAAATAGAATCATGCTATTGTTATGAGGTGGGTACATTTTTCTTATCAATTACTATATTGTGGGTTTACTTTTGTCTATGGAAATCTTCTTGTGTGCTTCCTTTTAACCAAACTACTCCCTTGTAAATTTTTATGTAGCTTTAAAATTCCTAGGATCATTGTCAATTCAGATATTTTCTTGATTTTGGTATCTTAGTTATGTAAGACTTTTCTTTTGTTTTCCATAGTCTAATTGGGCATTGTTGTATATTGACCTATGGCTCATTATTCAGTATGAAAGTTAAATGCATCCTAATTAATCCCTAATGTTTATAACAATCATGGTTTGGGATTTTATGAAGAGTATGCATCTTAAAAGCTTTGACCTAAATCATTATTTTTTATGAACAACTAATCTTGATGGGAAAAGTAAACAATTACATTAATATATTGATTACAATCCAAGCACATAAAGTCATGTTCCTCTAGAATATTATTTTTCACAAAGGCAATAGTTGTTGACACATTGTTCTAGTGTAGGTATGAAGGAATGCCCAATATTGTTTATATGATAGTAGGGTATTCGACCAATTAAATAAGGACTTGACACATTTATAGAGGTTGGTAATTTTGTGGCATTTAATTTGGTATATATTTGGTATTATAGTATAGCATTTAGCTCCTTGGGAAATTTGTCTCTCGATAATCACAAGTTCATTGAATAAGATTCTCATCGGGTTTTTATTTCTTATATGATACTAAGGGTTTAGGGAGCTTCAAATCCTTGAACAACATAAGTAATAGTAGGGGATCTTAGCACAAGATTTATTCATGGGTATCAAGTGAAAATTTAAATTAGGAAGAGTTTGAGATTTCAAGGTATATAGAAAATTTTGCAATGATGGCATATTGTAAGCTTTTAGAAGAGAAAATTTTCCCATAGATTGCATAAAAGTTACCTCTAAGTTAAGGGCTATTATATAAACAGAATACAACACAAGGATTTTTACTCTAGAGAAATTTGTTCCCATATCTATCTGATTACTCTTTGAAATATGAAATGGATTCTATAATAGATCTCTTAATAGTAGTAAGTTACTCCACCAAATATAATTTATCTCCCTTATTTATAAAAATATAAAATAATCATTTCTTTTCAAGGTCTCCAAATATGTTATATATCTCATGGTTTAATCACTTAAACCAATTAAGTTTCTTCCCTCTAAATGACGTGTCCTAATACCTCTAAGAATGTAATGTGTACAAAACACATTTTTTCAAATCCTCAGATGTGAACAATAATGGGATATGTATCTCCAAAAATTATGATAAATCTCTCAATAGGAGGATAAGGAGGTCATTCCTCCATTGTATTACCATTGAACTCCCAAATTTCCATGAAATAAATTTTCTCTATATAAATACAATTAGTACAAATTACAATTACATTGATGGGGACACTCAAAATTCTCTTTGTATAGCATTTAGAATCTAATTGATTGGCTGGAATATCTTCTTTAGATATATTATAAAAATGGTAGGGTTTTCCCCTTACTAATTTCTTGATGAATTTCTTGTACCAATCCTTCTCATCTAGTTTCAATTTATAGTGGATAATCTAATTAAACCAACTGAGAAGCCGTGATGTGAAGAATGATTGTTACTTTTTAGTTTGATAATCATATTCGTAACTTTGAGTTGACAAGGCTTTAAAATTGTTACTTGGTTGAAATGAACTTATAATGTTGCATCTATTAGTCCAAATTTGTATGCTACAAGCTTAAGCATGATCTCCTTAATTTTAAGGAACCGTAAAAGTGGGGTGGATCAGCTATCTTAACATGATACTAATCTTACTAGGAAAGAAAAGGCTTCCAAATATAATCCTACTAAAAAATGAAGTCAGGGCAATGTGGAAAGACCCTAAATTGTTGATCTATCAAATAAAAGAGAAAATCAAATAAAAAATCAAAATAATGAATTTCTTGCGCAAAAGTATACATAAAATAATATTTTAAATATAAAATCAGTCATCCATCAAAAAATATAGATCACGAGAAAGACACAATATAAATATATTTTATTAATTGAATTAACACATAGGATTATACATAGATTTGAAGACTAGAAGATTATTTAAATTCATAAAATAAAATGAAATTTAATACCAGACTTCATCCAAATCTCTTAGAATCTATAAATTTCTAAAGATCGAGCATATTTATGAGAGAGAAAGAGTTTGCATATATACAAGCACAAGAAACAAAAAAAGTGTCGAACATTTATTTAGGTCTAACAAATTAAGCACTAGAGATGTGTGTCAATATACAAATTTAGAGAACTAAATAATTTGTGAAGATGTTCAATCACTGGTTGTTCTATTTTCATTCAAAACTATTTAGTAACATGAAAACTCCAAAATATCCCACATGCATTTTAATGATTAGGGAAGGCACGCACCTTTGTTTCATGGTAGGTCATAATGTGATCTAAAATGAATAGGGATGGGATCCTAATAGGCATTGCTAGACCTTAGCATTATTTTAAGTAGCTTGATTTGTTTCCCAATGCACTAGAACATATAGTCACATGGTTAAACTATATGGTTTAGGAAGACATTTAAAACCCTTGACCAAGAGATGCCAGTTAAATGTATAAATTACATCAATGCATATATGAATTGATCAAGTTGAATGCATAAGTGCGATTATGAATTGATCAAGTTGATTGCATTGATCATTTTCCCTGACTAAATTATATGTTTTTAATTACTTCAAGATTAATTGGTGTTCAAAAAGGGATTTAAAAGATTCTATATTCCCTAAAGATCCATCTGGGAAAGAATTTAAGTTATCTAATCCTTCTTAGTAAGAATAGTGGACAAAATCTCTAGCAATGATACAATATAGAGAGTCTAATAAATGATATGACTTTGGGAAGCTATAAACCTTTCAAGCCTCTTAATTTAATGCAAGTAAACTATGTATCTCTTTCTTGTGTTTCTTAAATTGGTGGGTACCATAACATCCAATATGGGTCAAATAACTTGTATAGAAAATATATTATTTTCTATACAAGTTTATCACTTGGTGATCAATGATAGGGGGCCTTTGTAAGTGTTTTAAAGTGAGGTCCCTATAAAAATTCATTAGATAAACCCATTAACAAGATTATGCTACACCTTATTTACAGAAGCACCATGCATGGCATTATTACACAATTTATGGTTTGATAAATAAAGAGTGAATATACAAATAAGAATTCCTTGGAATCTTTATTTACATCCAAATGTGGGTGAAATAAATAAATTTTATTTTTTTATTTATGACCCCATTTACCTTCCTAACTTTATAATTTATATCTCCACTCAACTCTTACATCTTTCCAATCTAACTCCTTTCCTTCACCACCTTTCACTCCTACTTGCCTATTTCCTCCACTTTAAGCTCTCATCTTAACTTATCCTCTCCTTTGATCTCATACATGACTCACTCTAAATTTGAATCAATCCTAGTCATCTATCCAACTTGGATCCTCTATAAATTTTGAATTAAATTATTTTTTTCTATCTCACCAACCAAATCTTCTAATATCTTCTCAGTATTATTAAGTCATTTCAAGATTTCAAATTTTATTTTATGCGCATAAGAATATGAGAGATTTTATAGAAGAATCGGGACAATGGAGGCTATATAGATGGATGTAAGATCACTTGGTTTTCTTTTATTTTGTACACAGTTTCATATTCTCTATTGGTTGAATAGATTTTAGCTTATAAATTGAGTTTGTGGTTGCTCTGATGTTCTTTGATTTATTCTTGATTTCCTATGTGACATATTCCATAATAGATCTCTTGATAGGAGAAATTTTCTCCGCCAAAGATAACTTGTCTCCCTTATTTTTAAAATAAAACATCTTTTTTTGCCAAGGTCTCCCATTATGTGATATATCCCATGGTTTAATCCCTTAAACCAATCAAGTGCCTTCCCTCTAAATGATGCATTCTAATACATCTAAGAATGTAATGTGTACACAACACATTTTTTCAACACCTTAAATAAACAATAATAGTAAATACATCTCCAAACTTATTATAAATCCTTCAATTTGAGGATAAAGAGGATTACCATTGCAGTCCCAATTTTTCATAAAATATAGTTTCTCTATATAAATAGAATATGTGAAAATTTCAATACACTGATGGAGACATTAAGTATCCTCTTTGTATAGGATTTGGGATCTAAGACATTGGTTGGTTGCTCTCTTCTTCAGATATAGTATAAAAATAGTACGGGTTGTTCCCATATTGATTTCTTAATGAGGACCTAGTATCGATCCTTCTCGTATAATATCAATCTACTTTGAAAAAATTAATTAAACCAATAGAGGAGTTGAGATGTGAAAAATGATTGTTACTCTTTGGGTTGATATTCCTATTCGTAACTTTGAGTTAAAAATGCTTTAAAACTATTAATTGGTTGAAATGAACTTCTAATGTCACATATATTAGTCCAAATTTATAGGCTACAAGCTTAAGCATGATCTCCTTAAGTTTGAGAAACCTTCAAAGTGGGGTGGATCATCTATCTTAACATGATACTAATTTTACTTGGAACAAAAAGACTTACAAATATAATCCTAGTGAAAAATTAAATTGGGGCAATGAGTGAATTAGACCCTAAATTGTTGATCTTTCCAATAAAAGAGAAAAAAAACTTCAATAAATCATAAGCAGAACTTGCCTACGCAAAAGGGGTGAGAAAATTATATTTTTAAGAGTAAATTAATCATTCATAAACAAATATAGACCAAGAGCATAACACAATAACAAGATATCTCATTATTTGACACAATTCATAGGATAATGCATAACTTTGAAAACTATAAAATTGTTGAAAATCATAAAAAAAAATGAAACTTGATACCAAACTTCTTCCACATCTCTAAGAATCTAGAAATTTATAAAGATCAATAATATTTATGAGGGAGCAAGAGTTTGCATATATACAAGAAACAAAAAAATGTGTCAAACATTGATTTAGGTCCAACCACTTAGACACTATAGGTGTGTGTCAATATCCACATTTCAAACACTAGATGATATGTGAAGATGTTAAACAAATAGTGTTTCTTTTTTTACTCAAAACTGTCTAGTAAAGTGAAGACTCCAAGATAACCTACATGAATTTCAATGATTAGGGAAGGCACACGCCTTTTTTTCATGGTAGGTCATAATGTGATTTGAAATGGATAGTGGATGGGTCTTAATAAGCATTGCTATACCTTATCACTATTGTAGGTATCTTGATATGTTTCCAATTGCATTCAAACATATTGTCACCCAATAAAATGGATAGTTAAATCATATAATTTAGGAAGACATTTCAATCCCTTGACCAAGATATGTCATTTGAATACATAAATGTGAATATAAATTTATCAAGTTGAGTGCATTGATGATCCCCCCTAACTAATTATATGTTTTTACTTACTTCATGATTTAATGGTGTTCAAAAATTTATCTAAAACATCCTAGATTCACAAAGGAGTCATATGGAAAAGAAATTATGTTATCTAATCCTTCCTAGTAAGCATAATGGACAAACTCTCTTGAAATGATGCAGTATAGAGAGAATAATTAATTATATGTCTTTGGGAGGCTACAAACCTTCCAAGTCTCATAATTTCTTGCAAGTACAAAGTTCATCTCTTTCTTGTGTTATCTTATATTGGTAGGCACCATAACATCAAATATATGGTTCACAGATGACTTGTATCAAACAATATATTTGATCAATTAGTGATCAATGATAGGGGGCCTTACAAAGTGTCTTAAATTGAGGTCCCTAGAAAAATGCATTAGATGAATGAATCAAAAATAATGTACTACCCTTTATTTTAAAAAAAACACCATGTACGACATCATTACACAACCTGTGGTTTGATAAATAAAGAGTGAATCTACAAATAAGCATTCCTTGGAAGCTTTATTTACTTCCAATTAGATAAAAGCAATCAATTAAACTTCATATCAAATCTTGATACTTGACATTAAGTCATATTTCACAATGAAATGTTTTAGTTACTATAACTAAGTTATATGATTGCAAGAAAAAATAACCTTATAAAAAGTATTGAATCAAATAAGATAGCACTTATAGTTAGTTATAATGGATCAATGACTAGGTTTTCTAACCAATTATATTAGTTAAAATCTTGAACTATTTTTGGATTAGTGGTTTTCCACTCTCTTATTGTTGGTGAGGCACTTGCATACATGATGCAACCATCATTGAGGTAAGTAACTGCATAGAAGTAAATTATTCAATTGAGATCTCAAGTGAGAGATATTCCATGGAATAGTTTCCTCCTTATGGAGAATTGTATGGATTTTCCCTACCTCAAAGGCATTTAATCCATTTAGAGTGTTATTATGTTGAGGTGTTTTGGTCCAAAAACATGTTTTTCCTCTTTGCTCTATTTCTACATGTTTTTGGATGTTTTGGATTTAGTGTATGTATCAATATTTATCATGTAAAATGCCAAATTCTATGATGTTAGTGCTGATGAATTCAATCACTAACATAGGAATGGAGTGAGTACACTTGGGTTTGGGCATCGCGCAAGAGATTCTCTAATGTTAGCGCTAAAGGTAGTGATGTTGATTCAGGTGACGAAGCATAAGATAGTGATGTTGATGACTCTCTCTCAAAGGGTAGTGATGTATTCTTGTGGGAACTCTAGTTGGAGGGGTATTCTATTTTGAATAAGTGGTGGGAGTTCTATGCCACTCTTTTTGGGTGTTTGTATCTTGGTTTATGTAGGGTCATTCTCTTACTTGCAACTTGTTTCCCTTTCTTTCCATAGTTTCATGGCTTTCTTCTTAGCGACCCCGTGGTTGTTTCTAATAAGGAGATTGATGTTGGGGTCAAATAAGAATGATTGAGATTGGGAGGGCTCAATTTTTTGTGTCTTCAAATGAGAATCATCTATTTTGTGAAATGGACCATGCTTCGAGGAGAGGCTTTCTCCTTCCCTCTCCTTTTTCTTCTTATAGAGCATCATGTGTTTGTTCCCCTCATGGATTAAGAGGTCATTTATACACCTTAGAATAGTTTTTTCCGGAGGTAGGGATGCAGGTGAACATTACCAAAACTAAAATCATGATTTTCTCTTTAAAGAGGAAAGAAAAACATATTAACTTCCTTTTTAAGGCAGCCCATTGAAAATAGTGAAAGAATACAAATATCTTGGGATTAACTTCCACTATAAGCTTAGTTGGGATACTTGTAGGTAAAAAATGATAAGGGGGGGTGGAAAGCATCATAACTACTCCAAAATAGGTGCAAAAAGCATAACTCTGGGACTGGAAAACTAAGTAAACTCTTTTTGATTTGTTGGTCACACTAGTTATTCTCTATGGTTTTGAAGTTAAGGGAGACAGCATGTCAGACTATGGTTGGAGAATGAAAGAATTCAGAAGCACCTATTTATTGTGTATGTGTTTATTTGGACTTCACATGTACCTACAAATATACAAACACAACACTCTATAACTCATTAATTCAATTGTTAGCACATAAAAAATCAATCAAATCATAACAATCAAAAGTTAGTTATAGATTCCTATTTAGAGAGAGTTTGATCTAACTATGATAGTGCTCTCATAGGTGAAATACAACTCTAAAATGGAATATTCAAATTGCTAAAAAGTCATTGAAATGCATCTAAGCTAAACATATCAATTCTAAATCAATTGATCCCATTATGAAATTGAAGTGTTTGCTAATTATTTATATGCATGAATTCAATTCTATAGCATAAGCTTAATACCAGATTGTGAGATTGGGGATTAAATAAGCTCAAAATTCATTCATTTTATGGAGAATGAGGGGAAATGAGTGGTTTAGATTGATTATTGATGAGTGATGAGGATTTAACCTTGATTGATCATGTGAGGTGATCCATGTGTGTCAACTCCCATTGGTCCATCGATGAATTTGTCCATTAGTGGTGACTTTGTAATTTAGAAGCATTTATTGATTTTCTTTAATTAATTACTCTAGCCAAGGGATTTAATGAGGTTGATTTAATTAAATAGGCCGAGGTAATTAATTAGAAAATAATGATAGATCACTAATAGATCATGTTTGATTTGAGGGATTTTAATGATTTTGATAAATTATGCTAGTAATCAAATAATCAGATTAGCATAATTAAGAGGGAGATCTTTATTTAAGGAAAATAGGGTCTCTAGTTAGACTAGACCAATTTAGGGTGATTAAATTTGCCCCTCTTTGAATTTATGTGTGATCAGTGCATTGATTCAAAGAACATCTGATGTTGACTTCAAAGAATAGTTTGATATAGAGCGATGAAACTACTCATGATTTGATGATAGAAAATTCTGAGCTTGATTGAATGAAATTCTATTGATGAAATAAATCCTGAACTTGATTGAACTAAGACTAATAGTACCGACTTCAAAATTGATCGCACAAAATTTGATTAACGATATCAATTCCAAACTTGATTGAACTAGAACTGATAGTACTTACTCTGATCTTGATTGAACGAAGACTGATAATAAGAAGCCACTCAACATATTAATTTTGATGATGATGAAACTGAATACTTGGTAGATGATCTGAAACCTTAAGGATCTGTAGGCATAGATAACCAACTTGATATGATTTGTGATGAATTCCATTATCCAAAGGTCCTAACTTGATTGAAGGAAATTGTCATGCCCCTATTCATTTGATGATGAAGTCAATTTGATAAGCAATATGATTTGGAATCCCTAGTTGTTTTTAAATAATAAGCTAATTGATGTTAGGTATGATCATGCCCCCTCAGGAATGAAATCAAAATAAATGTCGATGAAATCTCTCTTTGAAGTCTGGACTTCAATGAGAATGTGATGTGAGATATGATTGGATCAATAAGAATGTGTGAATAATAAATTAGGATATGAGTTGAAGTGGAGACGTGTTAATAGGAACACAATTTGACCAAGTGTGACTACCTTGAAAGAAATATTTGAGCAATTTTAAATTAATTTTTACCAATATTTTGATGAGTGGACCTTATTTGTGAGGCGAAGACAGAATTGTGTCACTGCTGAGAAAATTTGCATGTATTGTAGGTCGTCATTGATGAGTTTTGACTGTTGCATTAGGTCAAAGTGACTTTTCCAAATTATTAATACGTTGAAATAATGGGTTGTCTGTATGTTCGATTTCATTCCTGACATATTTGATGAGAAACTAATATGGTTAGGATAGTCTTTTTAGTGTCCCTTAGGTCAAAATTATCCCTAAGGGGTTAAAATAAGCCCCAAAAGGTTAATTTACCCATTCATTTTCACTTTTCACCTTAGTAATTTCTTGAGCTATAGAGAGAAAATTGTGGTCCCTTTGGAGAGACATCGATTCAAGCTCGTTTGTTTCCATCATAGACACGTGCATTACGCACCTCCGGTGAGTACACAAAGACCTTCCATTTTATGCTTTCCAGTTTGATTTTTAGAATTTTAACATAAAGTTATAGTCATTAGAGTTTAGAGTGGCATTCGGTATTCCAGATCGCATGTAGTAAATCCCACGTTGCATCCGAGAAACTTGAAAATCTCATATCGCATCCTGTTAAAATAGGAATGCATCCAGTCCCCTACATAGGATCACATCCTGTCAACTGTGCCCCATTTTTCCAACAAAAATTGAGTGTCGCATCCTGTGAGAATAGGATCGCACCTAGAGTTTTGGGTTACATCATATCAGAACATGATCACATCCAGGTTTAGGATCACCTCTGATTGGAGAGTTGTACCCTGATAGAACATAGTCGCATCTGGTAGAAAGGTGTATGTTTTAGTAAACTGTTGAGTTTTGTCTCTTTGTTTTTGGCCAATAAAGATTACATGTTTAATCTGTTAGCATTCTTTGTAGCTTACTTTGATCCCAAAACTAATATCATTCTTAATTTATTCCTTGGAGATGGGTTTAGGTGTTGTTTCATTCTGATGTTTGAGACTGATTTGCATTTTGGCGTTATCAGAGAAGCTCACTGATGATGAGCAGTGGATTGTGGGTCATCTGGGTCTAGGGAGCTTGATAGATTTACCCAACATTAGGGTAAATCGAGGGTTGTTGACTGATCTTGTTGAGAGATGGAACTCAGAGAACAACACCTTCCACTTGCCGATGGGTGAGATTACTGTTACTCCATAGGATGTCTGGAGGATTCTAAGGATTCCAGTGATGGGATGATATGTACATTTTGAGTCGTGATCATCTATGGATATTGCAAATACCTAGAGATTCTTTGTGGACCCATCTACTTCTCGATGATATTTGACTGGGCACTACATGATTTTCCACTATAAGTGACTACATGTGTTTCTTTCTGGATTGATAGGTGGGATTCTAATGCCAAACAGAAGGTAGCATGGATTTATGTGTGGTTGGCTCAGTATGCAAGAGGATATGATTGGTGCCACTCACCGCTATGGATGGGGCAGTTTTATCTTAGCCCACATGTACAGGGAACTTCATAAGATCATATATCAGTCATCCTGTAGTATGATAGTGGGTATTTTGATTCTTCAGATATGGGCCTGGGAGCATAACCCAATGACACGGCCAATAGTAGATATACAGCAGGATCCCGAGGATCCATATGTATATATGTATTCAGGATATATCCAGCAGCCCCATCTGGGTAAGCTAGAATATTAGAGACATCTTTTAGATGATGTTACTGAGGTCGAGTGGTGACCATATCTAGATTGTGAGGAGTGAGCTTCAGATCAGCGACAGATGTCGTACATTTTCTAGAGTAGATACCTTATTGTACATACCAAATATATTGTTGAGCGCTTTATTGTCACATATTTATTTAGATAGTATGGCTCTGTACAGGGTGTACCACAGGATCAGGTTGTATACACATGCATCTGTGGCGAGGAGGCACAGTGGAGTGTCTGATTATCAAATCATACTTCCCTACATCAGATTGTGTAGATGGTTCTAGTTGGTTAGGACTATTTTCCTAATATAGTTGATGGGGGATCGCAAATGAGTATAGGGACAACCTAGATTGACACCCTTTTCCATGCTTTACTACTCTGGAGGAGATAACACTGAGGATAGAGGAAGCCTTAGATTATGATCTTTTTGATGAGGGTCCTTCTGGAGGTAGAGGGAGACCAGACAGGGGTGGAGGGAGAGATGGAGGTGGCAGAGGTAGGAGGGGCCCTCTTGCGGATTGAGATCAGAGACATGACCGGGATGATAGGGGTGAGGATGGAAATGATAGAGGTGGCAAGGGATGAGATGAGGGCAGGCGCACCCGAGTGAGATTTTTTCCTCCACGAAGAGATTCTAGGCCATTATTATCGAGGTAGCAGTAGCAAAGACTAGCAGTCCATAGATAGATTGGTGAGAGTAGTGGTAGTGGCATACCTCCCCCACAGGATCCTCCTAGAGATAGAGGTAGAGACAGATCCTTTATCTCAGTGTGAGAGCGAGAGAGAGCAGTTAAGGGCTCACATTACTACTTTGGATACTCTTCTAACAGATAGAGATAGGTAGTTAGATATGGTGAGATCTGAGGGAGATTGCCAGTTGGATATGTTTAGAGCTAAGAGAGAACAGTAGGCTCATACTACTACACACTAGCAACAGAGGGCAGCATACTACTATGCTTTATATTGTGTAGTCATTCATGAGCCTTAGAGAGCACCATTATATTCCACTATTGCTCAGAAGTCAAAGGGATCCATGCCGCCACCACTTCCTACATGAGAAGATGTTCCACCTCCTCCCCCTCGTGATCAGGCCAAGGGTGGGAATCAGACTTGACACTTTTCATAGTTTTGATATTTTGTATACTGATCCATTAGTGATCATCTGATATGTACTCCATGATACTAAGACATTCTTTTTGTCATATTGATCTGTTATATATATATATATATATATATGAGATAGTTTCTTCTTATGTTGATATGTTCTTGTTATCTTGTTATATGCTTCCCTTGATAGATGCTTAGATTGATTTATGCTTTATGATGTACTTTTTCTTTGTGATGATATTGATGATACTCATGTGACGACATCATTATATGTTTACTTTTCACTAATATATAAATGTGTGAGATGATTCTATATGGAGATGCACATGTATATTTTAATATTTTTCTTTATGCATATAAATGTATGGATGCACCTATGGATGTATGAATATATTTATTGCTTTATGAATTATTTGTAAGAAAATTACTAATGATATGCTATGATATGTATGCTTTTCTTTTGTTTTAGATTATGCTCATGCAAAATGTATGTAAATGCTTATGCCATGGTATGAATATGAAACGACAAATATATATCAGTGAATAGAGTAATTCATCAGTAGATTAAGTAGTCAAACTTCAATTTGGTTGAGATAGGAAATCATTCTGAGCTCAAGTAATCATGTAAGATAAATGCATCTATATGAATCATGAATGCATCTATATTAAGACTTCTACGACTGTCACTAATCATCTCACAATAGCATTTATCATCATAGAGTGTTTGTTTAACGAACACCATAGGCTAGTAAAACCTTCACTGATAGATTCCATCCACCATGAAAATATGAGTACTACCTTAATCGGATGCATCAAGATATAGAGGTCAGGAAGACTTGTCAATTATTTCCTTTTGATTTAAGAACCTTTGTTTGTTCAGGTGTAGTATATGATATGTAACCCGCAATGACCCTTTTGATTAATTTTCATATCCTTGGGTATATAATGTTGCATACACCTTACTATGAAGTTGGTTTTATACAAACAAGCAGACAAGGAGAATGGTCCACTTAACCGTAGCTTTCAGATAAAGAGGGTTGAGATATATGTGGCTTTCCAATCATGATGGAAGCACTTTCCATAGACACCTAGATTATGTGAAGTTTGTAGGATCATTGAATCAATCACCACAAACAAAAAACAAAGAAAATTCCATGCCCCATGTCCTTGATTCTCTAGTCAATTTATAGACATCATGAAGTTACTTGGAAGACATAAAAATCAAAAATTGATAACCATAGACATCAGACAAAGAAAATTCATGATTTCTTCCTATGTTGCTAGTCTGGAGACATTATTGAGACATTTCAAAGAGTCGTGATCAATACAAATCAAGAGAAGTCTATTTGTGAGTATTGGTGTTTAGGAACACCTTTGAGTAATATTTTCTAGCAATGGGATCATCAATCATAGATTAAGTTTTATCATTGTAGTCTGTGAAGTGTATATCTGTGTCTGGATGAGTGTAGTGGTGTAGAAAATACCTTTTTGATCAGTTTTAGCATTAATTACAATCCAATAGAGTGTTGAGAAATATTGTTGATTAAATTGTTGAGAAACACTAGTGTGGTGTCTACTAAAGGTAGGTGGTGTTTAAGAAATACCTTTGTTTGTGATAGTGATAATGATAATGACAGTTTTGTGTGAGTATTAAGAAATATTGTTTTATGTCAGTGGCAAACTTTCCTAAATAGTGACCTAGGATGACAAAGTGTGACGGACCAACCTCAGACTGATAGAATAAAAATTTTAGGATAGATGCCCCCAGTGAAGTAGGATCATCATAAGACTCAAATATACACAAATTCCAAGCAAGGAAATTAGAACATTGGAGAGCTTAGGTCTAGTCGGCATCACAAAAGTGACCAAAGGATACGTACAAGAAGAAATTTGAATAAGACAAAACTGCAATCGGTGTATTGATAGATGGAGTGATGATTACAAGTGATACCTGTTTACCAGGTTTTCACCACTTGGGAAATTTCTATTTTTGCTACCAAGGCACTTGTTTACTAGGTTTTTGCCAAGGCACTTTTTTTTGTTTTTAAATTTTTTTGTACTTTTTTATTTTTCTCTTTTCTTTTATAGTATCAAAGTGCCTGTTTGCCATGTTTTCACCAAGAATACTCTTTTTTTAGGAATTTTTCACTATGTTTTGATATTTTCTAGTGTTCCACTATTTTTGGCTTTCTTCAGGATCATTTTTTGTTGTACAAATGTCATTTGGGTGAATGTCAAGCATAGAATCTTTTCAACTATAGAGTGTTGATAGGATCATGGAGAACATCTCCTTCAGGTGTAGCTAGTTGATAAGCTCTTGATCCCAAAAAAAATTGTGATAACAAAGGGTCCTAGCCATTTGGGCTCAAACTTTCCCTTTTGTTCTCTGTTTTGTTGATTCTTAGGATTTTCCCTGAGTACTAGATCTCCGATTTGAAATTTTCTAGGTTTTAATTTCTTGTTGTATCCTCTTGACATCCTCTTTTTATATACCTTTAGGTCATCAAATTCATATTTCATGCGTTCATCCAGCATTTATAATTCTTGAACCCGATTTATGCGGTATTGTTCATCTGTGACAAGACCTTTTAATGATACCCGCAAAGAAGGGATTTTAACTTCTATTGGAAAGATTGCTTCAGTGCCATAAAAAAGATCAAATGGTGTGGCTCTTTTTGGTGTTCTAATGTTGGCCCTGTAGGCCCATAATGTTGGATTTAGTTGTAAATGCCAATCTTTGCCAGATTTACTCATAGTTCTATGTAGAATTTTGAGAGTATTTTTGTTTGATGCTTCAGCTTGTTCGTTACCTTGAGGGTAATAGATTGAAGAATAATGTTGAGTGATATGGAACTGTGTACAAATTTCATCAATATCTTGATTTTTGAATTGTCTCCCATTGTTTGTTACAACATGTTAGGGTATCTCGTGCCTATAATGATGTAGTTCAAAATGAACATGGATACTTGTTTCCCAGTGGCTTTGATGAGCAGCATTTCTTTGACCCACTTTGTGAAATACTCAGTAGCCATGATGATGTATTTATGTCCACTTGACGAGTTGGGATAGATTTGTCCAAACAGATCAAAGGCCCATTTCTTGAATGGCCAATGTGTGATAAAGGGTATCAGCTCCCTGGCTAGAGCACGTATGAAATTTCCATGGGTTTGGCATTTTTGACATGTTTTAACATATTGTATAGCATCTTTTTCCATTGTAGGTCAATAGTACCTGACTATTAGAATTTTTTTAGCTAACGAGAGACCATTCGAGTGAGATCCGCACACACCTCCATGGACCTCTTTTCATGTGTGATTAGATTCTTCATTTTCTAAACATCTAAGTAGTGTTCCATTGATACCACGTCTATATAATTCAATAGTAATGATTACATAATGTGATGCTCTCCTAATTAGGGATTGTTTCTCATTTCTCGATAGGTCGTTAGGTAAGGATTGATCTTTAATATATGCGTAGATATTTCTATATCGAGAGGGGTTTTGGATATTGAGTGCACAAATTATCTAAGATTAATGTGCATTAAATATAGGAAAGGATAATTCTTCCAATAAGAATTCATAGTGAAATTAATGTTCCTCTAGTTGTAGCATAGATTGCAGTGTTGCCATTTCATCTGCAGCTTTATTTTTTGTCCTTGGAATTTTCTGGAATGTAATGAAGACAAAGTATTTCTTGAAATCATCCACCATTTTCTTATAGGGAATCAATTTTTCATCTCTTGTTTAGTACTCGCCATTTACTTGGTTAATAATGAGTTGTGAGTCTCCATATATGTGTATCTCTACAATATTCCACTCTATGGCCAGCTTGAGACCATTTAACAAAGCTTCATATTCAGAGATAGCATTAGTGCATGAAAAACCCAGTTTGTAATCCTTAGCTATTTTATAGCCTTGGGGAGTAACAAATAAGACACCTACTCCTGAACCTTGTTGGGTAAAGGAACCATCAAAGTACATCTTCCAAGAATGTTCTATTAAAAGCATAATTTTTTCATCAGGAAATTCTATCATCAAAGGTGTTTCATCTTGCAATGGTGACTCATCCAATTGATCTTCTATCACTTGTTCTTTGATTACTTTCCTATCCACGTATTCTATATCACATTCACTGAGTATCAAGATCCATTTTTTGAGTCTTCCTGTCAATGTCGCTTTACACATAAGTTACTTCAAAGGATAAATCTTTGCAATTAGCCTCATTGTGTGTGCAAGCATGTAATGTCTCAACTTTTGGGATGCAAAGATAATTTCTAGGCAAGCTTTCTCGATCACGCTTTAATTGAGTTCATAAGAGACTAATGTCCTGTTGATATAGTAAATTGTTCTTTCTTTCTTGGTGTCATCCTCTTGTGCTAGCAAGACTCCTAGTGATTTTTCGTAGCTGAAATAGAGAGTAAAAATGGTTTACCATGAATGGGAGTCATTAGGATAGGATAATTTTCCATATACTCTTTTAATTCATTAAAATTATTCTCACAGTGCTCGTCCCATTTGAAGGTCTCGTTTGAGGATTTGTGAAAGGTTGTGCTTTGTCTGCTAGATGACACATGAATCTTTGTATGGATTGAATCCTTCCCTGGAGTGTTCTCATTTGACTTACATTTCTGGGTGGTTGCATCTCCATGATTTCTTTCACTTTTTTCGAATCAACTTTGATTCCTTTTGTTGAGACTATGAATCCTAATAGCTTCCCTAATTTTCCACCAAATGCTTTGGATTGAGTCTAGTTAATTGAAATTATTCCATTTTGTCTAATATTTTTCTCAAATTCTCAATATGAGTTAATTTGCTTCTTGAATTAACTAGGGTATCATCTGTGTAGTCCTCCATGCTTTTGTCCATCATGGCGTAAAATATTGTTGTCATAGCCCTTTGGTATGTTTCTCCAACATTATTTAGTCCAAATGACATTACATTCCAACAAAAGGTACCCCATGCACAGGTAAATATTGTCTTTTCTTGATCTTCAAGTGCAATTTTTATCTGATTGTAACCAGAAAAAGCAAACATAAGTGAGCATATTTCATATTTTGTCGTGAGGTCTATAATCATGTCAATGTTAGGCAGTAGGAAATCCTCTTTCAGACAAGCTTTGTTTAAATCTCTGAAATCCGTGCAAATTCTTATGAATTTATCTGCTTTAGAAATAGGGACCATGTTAGAAATCCATCCTGCATAAGCAATGACTCCTATGAATCCAACTTTCAAAAGCTTTTCCAGTTCTTCTTTTACTAGAAATTTGACATGTGGATGCATTTTTCTCAGTTTTTTTTTTACATGTTTTACCCCAGGAGCAATAGACAAATGATGCATTATCAACTCTGGGTCTAATCATGGCATGTTAGAATAAGTCCATGCAAAGTTGATCTTCTTTACTTTGAGGAATTCAGTGCATTGTGTTTTCTCTTCTTTTGATAAGGATTGTGCAATGTGAACTATCTGTGGAGCTTCAGTTGTCCCAAGATTAACTGGTTGTGTTGGTTCTATCAATATTAAAGACCTTTCTTGAAATGCTCAGGAAGAATATCAAGAGTCTCATCTTTTGGCGCCTCTGAGAGGTTTTCACCGTCAGATACGTATTTTGTTTTTCCTTTGTTAGAATGTGATATTACCACAACGTGGTTTTCACCATCAGTTCTTTTTTCTTTTTATTTTCATTTTGAGACTAAGAAACTTGATATCTTCCTCTATCAAATTTGCACTATTTGCATTGGTGGAAGAGGTATAAGGTTCAAAAGAATTTAGATATCAATCCAAGGTATAGTCATTAGGAAAGTTTATCATGTTTGTAGGCTCGAATTCAGTCTAGTCAATTAATTCATGGTTTATTAATGATAGCGATTTAGAGGATTCTAAAGACAGCACCGCATTAGTATCGAGACTATTAACTGGTAAGACAAGTTCTGTTAAGTTACCTTCTATAGTACTTGGATCATTAAGAGTTTGATCGTCATTATTAGTGTCATTGTTAGTGTTAGGTAAACCTAACTCTAGTGATCTAATGTTTGAACTTTCTCCTTCTCTTTCTCTTATTTGATCAAGGTCTATTATTAGTGGAACCATCTCTATTCTTGATCTTGGTCTGGTCACATTTGTTGGGATTTTTGTCTTCTAATACTCTTTGATATGCTTCTTGTCTTATTAAGACTCTTGTGTCTACATCAATCATACTTGGGATTACTATATTAGCTAATCTTGTCATGATGTTGTGATGTTTGTGGTATTAGAACTTTCTCCTCTTTCATATGGAGATGCAAATTTATGTATTACATTTATTTCAATATCCATAGTAACATCAGACATCTGATCTCATTCATAATCATGTGAATCTGAGGTATTATCATCAGACCAGCCTAGGAATTCAACAATAGTAATTTGATGAACCTTATTTTCTATTTGTGGATCAATGTGTGGTAGATCAAGGACATGTGTGATCATAAACAATTTCCCCCAATTTAGATGTATATTTTCATGTTGTCTTATAAATAATAGCTCTTCCATGATATTTGAGTTGCTTGTTTCTTCTCTAGTAGTTCCTATTTCTTCTAGTTCTAGATGTGTTCCTTCATGATATTCATATTCTTGCTGGACTTCATGAGGATTACCCACTCCTTCTTCCTATGATTCTTGCACATTTGTTTTTTGTAACAATGGTGCATGGTGTTCTAATTGTTCTCTTAAGTGAGTGGGTATGTAACATTTCCCTTGATATTCGGGATTCTTAGCACCTAGATGCAACAATCTCTCATGTGTCCATGGTATGCCTTATACTTCCTCTTCTTCATAATTTTCCTTATCGAATATTGGACCATCTGTTAGGGTAGGGTATTTTGATTCATTATTGAAGCCCACTTTTGTTTTTTTGTTTTTTGTTTTGGAACTCCGTATGTATTGGTTCAAGAAGTCCTTTACCTTTATCTCCTAAAGGTCCTTTCCCTTTGTATCCCATTCGTTTCAGGAGCTCATAACCTTTCCATATTTGTTTGGAGATATTTCCACATGTTTTACTTTACTCTGTTCCTTTTCCTCTCTATATAGCTATGATAAGACTGCTTTATCTTCATTTTCTTCTTCTCGAGAGATTGTAGCTTTGACCATATATGTTGCTTCATTAATAGCCAATACTTTTGATGCAGAAGGTGTAAATGAAATTGATGGTCTACCATGTGGTTTTGGAGACATGGGGAGATTATCCAATGATGGTGTTGTATCTATTTTATATTCCCCCATTTTGGTTTCTTCAAGTTTTAAATATTTCCCAAAGCTTCTCATTATCATGTCTTTTGAGGTTTCAGTTGTAAATTATTTAGGAACTTCCTTGTTGAGAGGAACCATGCTATTTGTCTTTACATTGTTGCAGGAGTAGTTTGAATCCTCTGAAATTGTAACTTCTACTCTGTTGTGTGGAAATTTGATGTATTGATGATAAGTGGATGGAACCTCCTGCATATCATGTATCCATGGTCTACACAATAGTATATTGTAAGCTAATGGTAAATCAAGAACTTGGCAGATCACATCTCATTCTATTGGACCAATTCTGATAGGTAGCACAACTAATCCCTTGGATGATCTCTCTTCCGCATCATAAGCTTTAATGGTTATCTTTCTCCGTGGATCAATTGCATGTTCTGAAAATCCTAGTGTCTTGACCAAACTAAAGGCATAAATATTCAAACCCGTACCTCCATCTATCAATACACGCTTTACCTGATGTTTATGAATCAAAACCTCAATATGCAATGGCTGATTATGTGGATGATTTAGGGATTTGTCATCTTCTTCTAAAAATGATAGATAATGAGGAGACGTTATATGACCAACCATAGCCTGGAATTTGTCTATATCTAAGTCTTTTCGAACATTGGTTGTATGCATGGCTTGTTCAAGAACTTTCCTGTGTACCAGAGAGATCTTTAGTAATTCAAATATGGATATTTGAGCTGAGGTTTTTTGCAATTGATCTATCAGGTTGTAGTTTGGTGATGATGAGGAAACTATTTGTTTTGATGCCACCAGTTTTGGGATCACAATAACGGGTGGGTTAGATGGTGTGGTCTACTTTGATGAGGAGTTAACTCTCTTAATTGTCACCTTTTCTTGACTTCGTGTTACTGCATTCGAGTGTGCAGCCTTGTCTTTTACACCTTTGATAGTGATCATATTGATTGATACATCCTTGGTTTCCAGCATGTTGAACACATTATCATTATTAGAATAGGTATAGTTAACTTCATTTCCTATATACTTATCTCCTTTTTCATAATTAGGAAATGGTTTCATGAATGTCGTATGATCCTCGTTTGAAGTGTGCCCTTCCACCTTGATCTTATCTCCATCTATTAGATCGTGTATGACATGCTTAAGTTTTATGCAGTCATTGGTCTTATGCCCTTTGTTTTGATGAAAGGCACAATAGTAGTTATCATTCCACAACCTTGGTTTCACTTTCAATTCCCGTGGTTTTGACTATGGTAGTGTAATGATCTTATTGTCCAAAAGAGTCTTAAAAACTATCTCAAGGGATTCTCCCAATGGAGTGAATGTACGCTTGGGTATAGCAATCCAAGTCTTATTCTTGTTTGTCTCATTATTCGTTCTTGGAATTGTTGCCATTTTTTCTTAGCCTCTTTGTTTGCTTGTAGGCTACTTGTGAGATTGAACACGGATGGTTTAACATTCGCATTTGACGCATCTACAACTTCATCATTAACAAAATTCTTGTTCTTGTTCCACCATTTAGGTTTATCTTTGTTGTTATAATTGTTGTTATTGGAGGACTTATTCTCTTTGTAATGTGTGATTTCTCCTCTTCTAACCATGATGTCTTCAACTCAAATGGCATTTTTGATCATTCTATTGAAACTAGGAGAATCTTGAATTTGAAGAGCATAATTCATTTCTAGTACCAAGTTATTTATGAAGATCTCCATCTTTTCTGATTCAGGTATTTGTGTTGAGTACCTCGCAAACATTCTTCTTCATCGTTGTAAGAAATTGATAAAAGATTTGTCGGTTCATTGTTTTGTGTTACATAGGTCCATCATAGTACTAGTGTGTTGTATATTATATGAGTATTGTTGGACGAACCTTTGGATCAATTCTTTGAATGTTTGTATGCTTGGTGTTAATTTGGGGAACCATTGCATGGTTGGTCCCCTTAAGCTTCCTAGAAACAATCTCATCAAGTACGTAGGTTCATGCATGAACTCTATACTTAAGGTGAAAAATTCCCTCACATGATCATGCGAATCCCTGTCTCCCATGTACTTATCATATTTAGGTCTTCCCATATTAGGTGGAAATGGAGTCATGTTTAAGTTCTTATTGAATGGGAACAGACGTATGTGCTCCAATGAGTACTTCTTTGTTGGTCTCTCCTTATCTCTGTTAAGATCCTGCAGTTCCGTTTGTAACGTATATAATTGTTTTGAGAGAATTGAAATAGGTTTTTGCACTTCTTCAACTTTCAATCTTTCAACATCGTAATCTTTAGGGGTCTTATTTCCTAGAGAAGCTAAGTGGAGGAAGTATTTTTCTTTGTCCTCACCAATGATTTTCTCCAACGTTCTCTGAAACTTCTTGATTTTCTTAAGTCTACGATATTCTTCCTTAGTTATGTCTTCATCTCTATTGGACTCAAACATGGGATTATGACGATTTCCTTCATCTAGATTGTCTTCATCATTGTGTTCATCAAATGCAGCATTCCATTCATATGGTATATCCATTGCGGGTGTTTCTTGTTGTCTTGTGTTAAGAGGTGTTGAGGGTGAGTCTTGATTGAATACATGATTTTTCTTGATGTCCCTCTGTGATGGAATTGGATCAGTCTAGGAGGTCGTTCTAAATCATCAACAGAATATTGGTTGTGTCTCATGTTAACCATGAAAGTGTGAAAGGAGTCTTGTCAAAGTGTCCCGATGTGCAAAAGGTTTGAAATCGTCCAAGTGTGTTTGTCTAAAGGATGGTGAGCGTGATTTTGATAAAACAAAGTGATAAGTTCCAGCGTCGAAGGGTTAGAATGCCCTGATATTGAGTTGGGAACCAAAGAGGATCGATGGTGATATGACAACTCGACTTGACAATGATTGTTAAATTAACTAGAAAGCATGCGGGGTAAACTTGCAAATTGACTGATGAAAACTTTCAGGTTGACTAACAATGATGACTAAACCTGACATAGAGACAAAAAGGGTATCCAAAACTACAAAGATCAAGATTTTGTCACATGCCAATGCACTCTTTGTCTCAGATGCGACCCTAAACAGACCAAATGTGATGTTCCACTGACTCCACTTTACTGGATGCAATCTAAATAGACTTTGTTTACTGGATGTGATCCTAGATTGACCGGATGCAACCCTGTTCATTGAATGCGACTCTTTATAGCATATGTGAGCCTTTGACAAACTGGTTTATGTTTGCCACTTAGTTTGAAAATGAGCAAAATTTGTCACATGTCAAGGTTTGTCTGTTGGATTTCCGTGAGTCTGAAAGTTTGAAAATGTTTGTAATCATCTGAGATGTGATATATTGAGGTAGTTATCTTTCGTTTTGAATTCTCACACATCAAGCAAGGTTGTTTAGACTCCAAACACACCTATCCTTTACAACTTTGGCTGAGATCGGGAATACTTGCTTATTGACTTAGGAACACACTCAATGAGTCCTCAGAATATGACAGTCAACAACATGCAATGGATGTTGGAGGCCATATTAGTCGAGTAGTAACGTCAAAGAGGGATTGATATGATGAGTGTCTTGGGGCAATTACTATTTTCCTTGCACAAGCATTACCAACCTTTCGGAGGTAGTCCAGGTGGTCACTAACATAAGGTGTTTAATTCAAGCATTCGTTCATAATCGTCTCCCATAGTCTTGCACAAGGCAAGATTGAGGCGTATAGCCCTTTGAGTACCTAGATGTGTGTAGTTTCGCAAGCAAGATTGAAGCGGCTCTGCTCTACACAACATCCAAGCAGGTCCAAAGAATGATCATCAATGTTCCAAGGACAAAACTGACTAAGTCTTCCAAAATTTTAATCTCAAGGAAGCATCTTGATTAAAGTGAGGTGGAAGAGTTGGCGTCTACACGTACTCACTTGGGTTGTTCTAGGGAGATTTTTTCCTCAACCAGCAGGCCCTCTAAAGATAAAATAAATAAAGAGGATTGACGACTTAGGAGTCTAGATTTCTGGTTCTCCACTAGGGAGAAGAGCATACTCTCCTATCCATGTCATTTCTCCTATCAAACACATCATGCACATGATAACTTTTCCCCAAATTTGACTTCAAATCACAATCTAATGTTTGAGTTTCTAATTTTCCCACGGGGAAAATAGCATAATCCTCTAATTAGGTTGGGAATTGATGTCAAATTTGTTTAAATTCCTATGAAATCATTTAAGACAAGCATGATGTTTGGTTGATTTCTTGTAGACAATCTGCAAGATCACGCATTAGTAGTTTTTCATCATCTTTGACCTGCGTAATCTCTATCAAAATATCCTACAAATAATGTTAGGCTACTGGAAATCAATCACACACAAATTCACCCATTAGCCATTAAAAATCCATCAATTATGCAAATCAAAACACGAGAAACGATTAAAGAATCATCCTAAATGCAATCTTTCCAAAATATGATTAAGGATTCACTAAATACGATCAATAAAATTAAATGTGATCCAGAATTTACCACATGCAATCTTTCCCAGATGCGATTATGGATTTCCGGGGTGCGATCCAAGATATATCGGGTGTGATCCTGTTAACCAAATGTGAATCTGTACCACAGAACAGTGTTAAATAACATAAATCTACTCAAAAATGATGTTGAATCTTACGTTAGGCCCCACGGTGGGCGCCAAAAATGTGTGTGTTTATGTGGACTTCACCTGTACCTACAAATCTACAAACACAACACTCTATAACTCATTAATTCAATTGTTACCACATAAAAAATTAATCAAAGAATGACAATCAAAAGTGAGTTATAGCTTCATATTTAGAGAGTTTGATCTAACTATGATAGTGCTCTCAGAATTATGCTTTAGACTAGTGACATACAACTCTAAAATGGAAGATTCAAATTGTTAAAAAGCCATTGAAATGCATCTAAGCTAAACATATTAATTCTAAATCAATTGATCCCATTATGAAATTGAAGTGTTTACTAAATATCTAGATGCGTGAATTCAATTCTACAGCATAAGCTTAATACCAAAATGTGAGATTTGGGATTAAATGAGCTCAAAATTCACTCATTTTGTGAAGAATGAGGGGAAATTAGTGGTTGGGATTGATTCTTGATGAGCGGTGAGGATTGAACCTTGATTGATCCATGTGAGGTGATCCATGTGTGTCAACTCCCATTGGTCCATAGATGAATTTGTTCATTAGTGGTGGGTTTGTAATTTAGAAGCATTTATTAATTTGTTTTAATTGATTATTTTAGCCAAGGGATTTAATGAGGTTGATTTAATTAAATAGGCCAAGGTAATTAATTAGAAATTCATGATAGATCACTAATAGATGATGTTTGATCTGAGGGATCTTAATAATTTTGATGAATTATGCCAATAATCAAATAATCAGCTTAGCATAATTGAGTTGGAGATCTTTATTTAAGGCATATAGGGCCTCTAGTTAGACTAGCCCAATTTAGGGTGCTTACAATTACCAGTAATCTCAAAGTCAAAACCTCAGTATCATATGAAATCCTTTTGGCGGAAAGAGATAATTTTATGTTGGAGACATCAGCAATAACCCAGTTAATAAGTTATTTTAAGAAGGTTGAAAACATAAATAACCAACACTGGCCAAAAATAGTGATGGAGGAGGGTCTCGACCATAGGAAGAGAACATGGATGAAGTAAAACAAAAAAATGGTTAAGCAAGTGGAACATCAAACTGCACGAGCGTCCTAATACCAATGAGGAAATAAAAGATTTTGTAATAGAAAAATTTAGGACTGCCATGTGGACTAATCACATTGGTAAAAAAAATCCTAGTACATCAAAAAATTTAACCCAGCATGGGAACATGGGGAAAAAACTATTTAGGGGCAGTTATTAAAAGAAAAGCAAGGTTGTTAGTTGCACAATTGTGGACGTGTTCGCATCATTTTAGGCGTGAGACAAGTAGGTGGAAGAGGCACAAAGAAGTATGGGAAGAGAGAACTTGCATATTCCTCAATATGGGTGCAATAGAGACAAAATGGCAGTTTTTCATAGAATGCGCAGCTTATGAGGATATTTTTGCTCAATATGAAATCATCTTGAAGGGTAACAACACGTGTCGTTTATTTGACAAAGATAAGATCAACCAAACTGTTATCTTTCTAGCCAAGATTCATAGCAAAAGATCAAACATTGAAAGGAATATGAAGATAGTTTAAGGTTGTGATCCCTTGGTCCCTTACTCTGATTGGTCTTGTGGACATCGTTAAAATAATTCATTCATTCATTCATGTGTTGGGGGTACAGTGGTTGGTTAGGATGGTGATGTGGTTGGAATGTGAACATGTGGTTGCTTCTTGTGGTTAGGGGCCCTATCTTTGATGGGTCATTTTGTGAGGAAGCTTTAGGTGGGTGTTGCCTTTCACAGGAAAAATAAGCTCCACTCAAGCTTAGAATTTGATGATTTAAATGGTCATTTTTTAATGTATATGACAACTTGAAATTTTATAAGATTGTCTGAATTAACAAGCTATATTTTTATAAAACTGCATATGACCTTTAATTAATTTATAAGCCGTTATAAATTATTAAAAAATAATATATAGTATTTTATTTTATACTACAAATATATGTTATTTTAGAAATTTATGATATAATATAAATTTATTCATAAATTTTAAAATGGTATGATATGAATGTTTCTAATTTTTAAAATATTTTAATATGAATTCTTACAGTAATTTCTATTTTCTTATATGAATTTCGAAACTTAGTAAATTTAATTTCTTAAATATTTGAAATAAGATTGCCTTAAATATGAATTTAGAAACCTATTATTAATACTTATTAACTGATTATCATTTAATATTACTATGTAATATATATTTTTCTTTATTGTTTATTATATATTTATATTAATTTAACAACTTTTCAAAATAGAACATATGGATTTAAAAACTTGCTTAGTAAATTTAAGATTTTTGTAAATATTACTAATTTATAATTGCTTTCTAATTTTACATTCTTTTTATCTTTATGACAATCAATAAATACTAATTTATAGGTGTCTTCTCATTTTGCATTCTTTCTATAATTTTGACGATCAATATTTTTCTCAGAGTGTAAAACGAAAGGCATTGAAATGACCAAACTGTCATAACAAATTTGTATGACAGGTAAGGGTGACTATCAAATTCCAAGCCTGGCTCCACCTTTGCCTTTGCCGCAAAATGTTGATGCTTATCAGTTAGAAGGGTCACTCGAGGCTACTTTGGCAGATCCTAAGATGGATGGCTTTCCCTCTATGTAGACTGGTGTGGTTGTCTTGGTTCAAACCCCTAATGCCTTGGTTGACAAGATTGTTGTTTCTATTGAGAATGCTCTCATTGGGAGATTCTTCGGATCCCAGCCGAATAGACCACATTCATTGCTGGGCATCGAAGCAATGGAGTATTGTTCATTAGTTGCAGGTGGTTGCTATGTTTAACGGGTTCTTCCTTTTCTCTTTCCAGAATTAGGAGAACAAGGATGTTATGTCTGGTGGATCTTATTTCTTTGGAACATCTTTTCTCTTTTTGAGAAGATGGTCTACTGGTTTCGTTGCATACAAAGAAAAGTTCAACTAATCCCTACTTGCTTAAGGCTCCCAAAGCTTCCTCTGGCATATTGGTATGAAGAGGTTTTTAAAGGTATTGCTAATGCTCTTGGATCTTTCTTAACCAAAGACAAAGTTACGTAAAGATACAAGATACTTTGTTCTTTTTCATATCTTGTGTTGGTTTTGAGTTTCTTCCAGACTCTGTTAAGATACATTCCAAGCTGGATCTTTGGGAGCAGATTATTCACTTTGATTCTTCCTCTATGGTGCGCTCTCACTGTCGTAGAGTTGGAAGTTTCTACCACTCATGTCAAGTTCTAATTTTTAAAGGGAATAATTTGGACTTCTATGGTGTTAGTCTCGTTGATAACCGTAAGGGGTCCCCCTAAGAGGAGCAAGTAGTTCTGATTCATGATGTTGAAGAATTGGTCAAAGGCCAAAAGGAAAGGGGAACCCCCCTCAAAGATAGAATGATCGTTGATCATTCTACTGAGGCCTTGAGGGAAGCACATCTCAATGATGAAAATGTGGATGATATTCTAGTAACTACCAACAAGTCACTTTTGAATTGGCACTCATTAATACTAGAAACTCTAGTAACGAGAGATGGAATATATTCATGGCTAAGAGAGTTCCTTTCTCTAAAGATGATTTTATTTAAAATCTCAAAAAAAATTAATTGCTCAGACTCTGCAATTCTACCTCTAACATACTAGAAGTTACTTACAAAACGCAAACAACCCATAACAGAGATTGTCAAGGTCATGCTAATACTATCCATATTTCCTGAGATAAGTTACAGAGAAAAGCAAGATATAAAACCCACCCTGAGAAAAAAAAGCTGTCTTGTCTACAGAAGCCTTTACTTTCAAGGAGAAAATCAAACATGAATTCTGACACACTCCAACAAACAGTTTGATTCAATCTGTCAGACTGAAATCTGGGAATCTCCAGATTTATGCAAGTTTGAGACCCTACCATTGACTTAATGTTACATTCTTTAAGCTTCAATAATACATGGATCTGACCAATTCAATGCTTAGTCTGCTAAAATACAAGAACGTGATCTTTACATAAATGGAAGCTCTGCATGTCGAAGTCCATTTCCATGACAATGCATGGTTAACCACAGAGTTGTATGAATATGAATTTTCATCCTCTATTTATCCGGATTCTGTCTGCTGGTGTTAATGTTCTTTCTGAAGGAGCGATCACTTGTGGCATTGTCATACCCCCAGATACAACGATCTCTGCATTTTACAGGGTAAAAACGCATTGTAAGCAGTAATGTCAAAGCCTCAGAAGAAATTTAACAAATAGAGCCAAGACATATATTTAGAGTAATTATTTGTTCTGCAGTAGGAAAGAACTCTTTGTTTTCAAATGCCATTCTGCCAATAAATTTCTCACTAGACTTTCAGAACAGTGCCACTGCCAATATATTTCTCAATATAATTTCAAAAAATGCAGCACGTAAGGACAAATCACATGCAGCAAAGATCACAAGAAAATGTCAAGGCTTAAAATAACTAAGCAATAGACGGATAAAAACTATGTTACCAGGTTGTTTTCGGCAATGTCTACCCAGAGATCAAAATGCACTTTTGACTGTACCTTTTTCTGTATTTATTAATTAAACTCAAAATCAGAATATTGTTGTTTTATAATTTTCAATTTTATTAACAAATAGAAAAAAGTACAGCTGACAGTGCATTCCAATCACTGGATAGGCAATAGTGTTGTCTTCTAAGTACCCCTGTACCCAAGCCAGTAGATATTCAAGTCACCTTCTATGATCAAAGATTTCAATCACCTTCCATTTGATGGGTATAGTCCTTTTTAATTTGTAGATTTCCCTAGGTTTATAGCATATACTAATCTTGGTTGGACACAACTATCCTAAAGATGTTGCATTCACCCACAAGACCTTAGATTCCTTCCACCAACTTCATCAAAACTTCAACATAGGGAACCCCTCAAAAGGTGTATTTCATTTTACAACAAGATTGCATTTCCTATCTAAACAAATCCGTGTAACTAGTATGATTTGAGGATGTTAATAACCCAACAAAAAGTGTAAATGAAGATAGAAGGAACCCTCAATAATTTGCCGTGGTTTTTCCCATTAGTGTTTCCACGTAAACATTGTGTTATTGTGTTCTTATGTGCATGATTGTTGAAAGTTAGTAAATAATGATATTGTGATTGATAAAGTTTAAACTGGTAAAATTGTTGTTATATTGATTCA
This sequence comes from Thuja plicata, assembly GCA_018584345.1. NCBI lineage: Eukaryota > Viridiplantae > Streptophyta > Pinopsida > Cupressales > Cupressaceae > Thuja > Thuja plicata. The sequence continues at coordinate 1,568,892 of MU228286.1, read as the reverse complement.
CCACTCCTCTCAGTATAACCGTGTGCTCTTCAGCCTTCACCCACAAGACCTTACATTCCTTCCACCAACTTCATCAAAAATTCAACATAGGAAACCCTTCAAAAGGTGTATTTCATTTTACAACAAAATTGCATTTCCTATCTAAACAAATCCATGTTGCTAGTATGATTTGAGGATGATAATAACCCAACAAAAAGTGTAAATGAAGATAGAAGGAACCATCTATAATTAGCCGTGGTTTTCCCCATTAGGGTTTCCACGTAAACATTGTTTTATTGTGTTCTTCTTATGTGTATGATTGTTGAAAGTTAATGAATAATGCTATTATGATTGACAAAGTTTGAACTGGTAAAAAATGTCATTGTACTGATTCACCCCTCCTCTCAGTATAACCATGTGCTCTTCAGCCTTCACTCACAAGACCTTAGATTCCTTCCACCAACTTCATAAAAAATTCAACATAGGGAACCCTTCAAAAGGTGTATTTCATTTTACAACAAGATTGCATTTCCTATCTAAACAAATCCATGTTGCCAGTATGATTTGAGGATGATAATAACCCAACAAAAACTGTAAATGAAGATAGAAGGAACAATCGATAACTAGACGAAGACCCACTCCTCAAGCATGGAATACATGCACTTCACTATTTCTAGATTAACATATTGAAGCTTGCTTTTACCTAGAGCTTGGCCAGCAATTCTCGAGGGAATTTGAACCCAAGACATCATCATGGTAATGCTACATCTTTACTGCTGAGTCTAGCTCATTGGAATAATAATAATAATATCATCATTATTATTAAACATTGTAAATAATAATAATATTGCAACGATCTTGGTTGTAAACACAAAATACAAGCATCTAAATTATAAAATACTTCGTTGCAGGATGCGTCTCCTGCAGGCCTGCACTGGATGCGGATGCGTCTGTGGATGTGGGCTGTGTGCACACAGGATGCGCACCACGGACTGCGGATGCGCCAGGATGCTCAACCCTGCGCATCTGCAGGCTGTGGTGCACATCCTGTGCACACCCAACCCACATCCGGGAGAATCAGTGGGCGGGGTCACTTAAAGTGACCAAAAAACCATGTTTAAAAGTGTTTTTTTCATTTACTTTTTCCTAGAAACCCTATAACAGCCCTTTATGAGGCCACTATGGATGATGATGATGATGATGATGACATACCTACACATGTGTCATCTAGTGCGAGTGGAACCGCTTTGGGTTCGAATGATCTTGAACTTGCAGCAGCTGATAATCCAACAGATGATTTTTTTTGACAATCCTTTTGATGATTGATGAATCATGAACTACATTTTGTAATTGTAATGATTTTCATTGGAATCGTGAACAAACATATATGATATGGCTTATTTGAATATTTCTGAACTTTCAATTGGCATTTGGCATTGATCAAAGATGAAGTATCATACTATCAAATGATTTAGTTTTACAATTCTGTATATTTCTTTAATTTTTTTGTATATAATACACACATGTATCCAAACACATCCAAACCCCAAAAAAAAATTGCACACATCCATGTACCAGGTTCTCATACCTGCATCCAAACCAGTAACTTGAAATATATTACCCATTGTAAATTATAGCAATATAGCAACAATCTTGGTTGCAAACACAAAATACAAGTATCTAAATCATGAAATATGTTACCCAAACTTAGACCCATATTTAAGATTATACATAATGAGGTATGATATTAAAGACTTCCCTTAAATCAAGGTGTTCACTCTTTGGCAATTAACTTGTTAAAAAAGAATCAAATTATCAGAGTTTTAACAATGAATCAAATATTGAACTCACTAGACATTATTTGTATCTCATCTTCTAGAGGCCATAACTTAAGCATAAAAACTTCATTTGAGCTCATTTTCAAAGAGTTGGAAAGATAATTCAAAGCTCTTCGCAATGAAATACTTTTCATCAATATTTACTTTTGTTTTCTGTGATGTACTTTCACCACATAGAGATGGTTCAAATTCATATAATGGTGGGACAAAGCTATTAGTCATAGATTTCAATCATAGATGTTGCTTTGCAATTCAAGGGATTCTTATAGGTTGCTTGTGGAATTGAAAAGGTTCACACTGAGAAGAGGCGGGATGCTCATCTCAACAATGTGGATCAAGTTGTTGGGATTGTGTAGTGCGTGAGCTTTCCTTTCACTGGGGGAGTCAAAACTCCCATGCAGATGATTGATATCTTGGAGGACTTGTACAACAAGGTGATGCAACAAAGGTGTTCAGATTGAACCAATATCCATCTACACTTGATTGTTTGTCAATTAGAATGATTGAGGATTAATGGATTGTTTAAAAAAAATTGTTTCAGTTGGACGAGTGTAGCTAAGAATATAAGAACAGTGGTATCATTGAGACCATTCTTACTACCTGCAGGGCCTATATGATGTGTTCCTCTCCACCACATTTAGCAAAGCTGTGATGAAGCCCCATGGAAAATCTATAGAACGTTGCCTATAGAAGAAGCACATGATATTAGTTATGCATAGTTCTAAGCAAAAGTCTGAATTCCATACAGGCAAAGCGAAGCCAACTAAAGCAACAGTGATACACATCCACGAGAATACCGCAGCATAAGTGGCAATGAAAACAAGAACAGTTCTCAGAGTGATAATCAAAACAAGTAGGGTTTAGAGATACCTCTCACTTTTGATTGTGACCCTGTAAACAAGTTAGGAATCATTTATAATCATAATTCATAAAATAGATTTCTTTAGTTAGGAATAACCATATAGTGGGAATGTAGATCAGATCACTAGATTACTTAAATCAATTCTAAGATGACTCAACGATAGAAGAGATAAGAAGGGTGACTTGATGGGGTGCCCTAGAGACCCTCTACCCTAGGCCCAAGCACGAATATACCATCTCTCTTGGCCTCATGTGGCGTGTGCCATCCATATGAGGGGGAGGTACCTACTGAGGTGTCCTACAACCATTCTCCTCAATCTTGCCACATCTATCCTACTTCCCATGATTGACCATTCTTAATGCATTTTGCTTGACATGATAGAGAGCGTGAGGGTCATTCACAATAGGGTGCCCAGGAAGCCCATCCTTCCAAAGCCCAAGGAAGTCCCCTTTGTCACCCTTTGGCCCCATGGGCCTCCCAGGTCGTATACCATAAGGTGGAGTGCTTAGAAGGTGACCGCCACACCATTTTCCCTACTTGTAATTCCCTCAATCTCCTTACCATGGCCAAACACAGCAGTCAGACAGTATAACATGCATAATGTCTTATCCTAATCACATACTTCTTATATCCATGTATTAAACCAAATCTTAGATAATGGAACAGCAATATATCTATTATGCTATAACAGATAATCATAAACAGCAATATATATTAAATCAGAGGTATGCAGATGTATGCATGTGTGTTTGTGTGTAATATACGCAGGCATATACAAGTATCACACTCCTAAACTGTATATACATAATTCAGTAATGAGCAGTCATAAATACATTCATTATGCCATGTGTATATATATTGAGATACCCATACAAGAATTGCAGGTTATATAAAATCGAACTGCTATATGTCTTGATTTATTACCAATGTCTGTATTTTCTCCTTCCTAATGATCTCCTTCTCTTATCTCATTCGATATCATTATATATCTTTCGAATGGTAATGTCTTTGGAGACATGTCCTTTCACAAAAGATTGTTTCAATTAATCCCAGCGCATCTCCTCATAATAATCAGTTCCTTTAATAATTATTTGTTAATCCTGAACGAATTGTTGTCTTATGTGATAATTGCTGATATTACAAACCACTGCCATTTATCTAAATTGCTGCCACTTAAGAACAATTCCTTGTTTCCTGATTTGTGACGAATAAATGATTAGTTATTTGCTGCTGCCTTAATCTACTATGAATATATTTGACTGTCGATGGTCAACACTAATCAATGATTAGTCAACTTCATTAGAATGATATCTTTAATCAGGCATTGAAGACCTTAAGACTTGGTGGAAACGTATTGTGGTGGAAATCCTGATTTAATTGTAGAACTCTTACCTCAAACTTGGGTGTTTGAAGATTGCATTTCACTTGGACAGTGATATATTTATCAAGGGGCATGACAGAAATTGTGAAGTCTCACTACCGTAAGACAATTTCTAATTGGATATCTTGTAATCTGGTCGGGGACATGACAGAGACTTTAGGCTTCCGCAGTCCATAAATATTTTTGACAGTGAATTATCTAGGAAAACACTGTGCGGATAGATTTTAATTTTTAAATGAACATTTTGCTATGGAAATGCAATTTTCAAGGTCAGCCCACATACATGCATCCAAAACTAGTAGAATTGATATTTTATTTGGGGCAAGTTTTAGCACAATCCAGCACATCAAAGAGTTACAATGATTGGAGGAAGCATCCAAGGGAAAATCCAAGAATGAGAAACTATCAATTTTAGCTATAGTGATTATATAGGTGGAAAAGAGAATGCAGCACACATTAAGAAATGGAAAACATTGACAATGCAGAAAGTAATCTTACCTATGCCTTCACGAACAGACAAATTTGGTCGAATGATATCTTTAGAATTTATGAGCAAGATGTCACCAATATATAAATGATTTGTAGGAACATAGACACTGCATAGTTCTTCGTCTCCAGAGTCAACCTTCGTATAGATACACAGAAATAAATTCACTCAGGCTAAATCACTAGCAAAGAGTCTTTGCATATGCGCATTTACAGAGAGCTTTCATACATTTTGAATGTGACAGATAAAAAGAAAACGGAAAGAAAACCCTTGGAATAGAATTGTCAAACTAAATGTTGTAAGTAACATGGAATAAATAATACCATGCCATTTACTAGGATATATCCAACTTGAGCCAATTACCTGAAGAATTAGCGATGATGTGATAAAACCAAATGCATATTCACCTATCCGTGGATGTCGTATAATAGCAACCTCTTTGAATGCCCTTGTATTTTGATCTGAAAAGAAAATACCATTAGAAAAGAGACTTTGTAATATAACAAGTTGTGTAATGCACATATCCACAGGATAGATCTTTATATGGAATTATATTCCAGCGGTTCATGGCTAAATTTGTCTAGTGTTAACTAGTTAAGCACATTAAATTTTCTTCCTGTTTAAAGGAAAGCTTACGAAATAAGATCAAAAAAAATCTTAAGAAAAAACAGTATATAAGAACCATACCATCAATCAGGAAGCTATCTACATATCTCTTGTAATTACAAAATTAGGGAAACGAAAAATATTCCTTATTATATCTTTGAATGTATATACAATGAAGGGTGTATGAAAACACCAATTGCCCAAAGCTCTTAAGCATGCCCACACCAAGAAAACTGAGCCTCTTGTAATGGACTTATACAGTCTGACACGCAAACGATATTTTTAAAAAGTCAAATGATACCTGGAGAAATGGCAGCACTTATTTGCTTTGAGGCTGAGTAGATATGCTTCACAAGAGGCATCTTCTTTATAAACCATTCTCCAACCCAGAGAACAGAAGCTCCCATCCAGGAAGATACAAAAACACCAATCAAGAATATGAAGATCAAAGAGGTAATGAATCCAAGGCCTGAAATAGTTTTACCAGAAATCAATGTCAGCAAAGGACGAGCTGTAAGCTTAACTGGCTAGACTATCAAAACAAAGAAACTTAATGTGCCATCATCTGCATTGCCAAGTACTTGTACAATTAGACAAAAAGGCATAAACGTGATAATCACTGTGAGCAACACTCAATGCTTAAGATGAATATAAATAAGGGCATGATAAGATGGCATCCAATTTGTGTGAAAAAGGCAAATCTCATCACAAAAAGCAGAAAACACATACTCAAATTCTGAAAGAAGCAAGAATTATTACTACAGAGATAACAATTTGATTTTATATTCGCATTAGAAATGTAATATTTAGAAAGTAAAACCCTAATTCTGTTTATATCTTTACATTCGAAGTTGTGTGTTTTTTCTAGGGCTTTCTGCCTAGCTTTAATCTATACGATGCCGATTAAATATCATTATCATTTAGTTTGACAATCTGTACATTTCAGCTCTATTGAGGCTTAATGACACACAATTCCAACAATATGACAGTAATATTGGAATCCAACAAGGATAACATCTTTCTCCTCCTGAGCTTGATCAATTTGTCAGAGAATCTACAAATACAGACTATGTTTTCCTCCTCTACCTAAACTTAATCTCACTTCTTGACACCTTGTGCTAATTTTGAGGCATTGGACAATTGATGGTTGATCTTAGTAAAATTAAGCTTTATAAGTTTTCAACACCACCAAGGAAACAATCAGCCCACATGCTTGCTTTGGGGTGCACTTCAGTGAGCCTCTCAGCCCAAAGGCAGCATCCCAACCTCACGTAAAGACGATTAGTTAAGCTTCATTGCCAAGATTTTTATCCATGACAAAGCTCTTTCCTTTTCTCACTTAACCTATAGTATTTGTTATGTTTCTCCAAGTTTCCAATGCAGTAGTACAAGGGGCATAGAGATGCATTTCACGGTTTGCTAAATTTCTCAGATTTCGAGGATGGAAGAGCGATGACTAGGTAATGGCTATATATATTGATAATACAAGAAAACTATAAAAAAATATTTAATACGGATATGCTTCATTGGATGCTCTGTAAAGACAATTAGTTAAGCTTCATTGCCAAGATTTTTATCCACGACAAAGCTCTTTTGTTTTCTTACTTAACCTACAGTATTTGTTGTGTTTCTCCAAGTTTCCAAGGCAGTGATACAAGGGGCATAGAGATGCATTTCTCAGTTTGTTAAATTTCTCAGATTTTGAGGATGGAAGAGTGATGACTAAGGAATGGCTATATGTATTGAAAATACAAGAAAACTATAAAAAAAATATTTAATACAGATATGTTTTACTGGATGCTCTGTGAAGACAATTAGTTAAGCTTCATTCCCAATATTTTTATCCACGACAAAGCTCTTTCATTTCCTCACTTAACCTACAGTATTTGTTATGTTTCTCCAAGTTTCCAAGGCAGTGGTACAAGGGGCATAGAGATGCATTTCTCAGTTCTCAGATTTTGAGGATAGAAGAGTGATAACTAGGGAATGGCTATATGTATTGAAAATACAAGAAAACTATAAAAAAACATTTAATACATTTTCAACCGTAAAATTAAAACATCAAACGTCATTAACAATCTGCAGTGCTGATTTTTTTAAACGCGTCATAATGTGAAAACTTAACCACAACATTGCATAGGTATAAATGTCGTAGTTTTATTGATTTGAAGAATGAAATGTATTAGTAGACAGATTTATCTTTGTGAAAATTAGTTGATTTTTCTAATGTCCCTTGTCCTATATAGCCCTTTCAAATTGATGTTTCTTCAAATGCTTGAACATAGTTTCTGATACAGCAGATCAATATCCCCAAACCAAGTATTATAATGCACTGACTATTACACCTCAATAGAAGCTCCTGGGCGTTAGTAGTCCCAAGCTCAATGGTCCTAGCAACTTGGGAATAAGTGCTTGGTAATAGTTGTCACTTTTTAGAAGGACTGGGGTTGGAAGGCGCCAAGCAAGCTAATGATATTTTTGTGAGCTCTGTTTTCCCACTGTAGTGTGTCAAGATCTCAATGATCCTAATGTTGATTGGAGTTAATATCTGCGTACTTGAATGTCTTGGTCTTCAGTTGTATTCAAATATGCTCCCGAGTACTCGCCATTGCCAAAATGAGCAGCACCTTAATTAATTTATGCTGGTCTCACACCTTCGATGACCATATTGAAACATATATGCCGATGGAAATGATATCAAGATCCACGCGGTGCTTACTCCGTTCAACGCTAGTTTGAGAACACAGATTTCACTTGACTTTCTACATCCTACTTCACTTTCTATTATTAGAAAGATTAATCAAGTGGCTTTGTCTTATTGTTGCAGACGGCTTGACTTATATATTGCTCGCAATGGATTATGTGCGATGGTGTCTGTCGCAAGACTTCCGCTGATTGGATAATATATTGCCTCTTCCACAATTGGGGTGATCCTAAAGTTGACCACGGTATTGTAATTCGATTAGAGTTTGTTTGCTATGAAGTTTCCGTCTCTTAGGCAATGGCCATCAGTATTTTACTTCCGTCAGATCGCAAGCAGCTCACGATCTTCACTGCCAATTATGTTTCCGTGTTCCGATAGATTATAAACCAATGTATTATTTTGCAGTCACACAGACAGTTCTCGTAAGAATTAGGAGCGCTCATGCGTTATTCTTCAGCAATGTTTCTCTTCATTAAGTTATTGCAAATGCAAAGATGAACTTCAACACAAAGCATATACCAAAAATGAATCGTTGCAAATAAGATAAATGTATTTCTAGATAATATGGGTTATATCTGATTACAAATTTGTCTTTGAAAGAAGACTTCACAAATTTGTGCCAACACAAACAGAATAGGGTGAGGAGATACTCCCACCGAAACTGCGAAACAACCTTCAGCATCTAGCTTCCAGCAACTCAAACAAGAGATCAATTACATTGTGTAATGAATTACATTGCCAACCACCACCTTATAAAGAGCTCCAAGAAGCTTCTAGAAATTAAACTAGATTAGGCCAACATAATTATTTGATTATTTTATCCCCTTTCATTTTATGATTAAATTAATTAATTAAAGAAGTCCTTATTAATTAAATTTTATGACCACTTATTTAATTAACTTTTAAATATTTGGGGACATTACAATTCTCCCGGCCCAAACATTGCTTGGCCTCAAGCAATCGGCCATCAAAATTTAGTGTCCTCTAAAAAGTTCCAAGATCCCAAACCAAGCGTGTATGTCGGAATGAATATATGTCGACGTCTCTATGTTGCACAATGACTGCAAGTGCTACTTCCTTAGCTCTCCTAGAATTAGGCTAAAGAAATTCTCCAATGTTGCGCAAATCCCCATCAAGCTTTTGCTACTCTACTCTGATATAATCATTGTCATGCCCAGAATTGTGAAAGAACTCATCAAGATCCCAATGACAAAACATCAAACATGTCAATGCCACGTTCCCCAACCATCATGCAATTACACCATTCAGCTGCTGTCCAAAAATGACAATCTAGAGTCTCAAAACTTAGCTACAACTTGCTTCCTATGTAGATGCCACTCATTGTGAGAGGTGACAATCATGCATGCCTCATGCCCAACCCAAATCTGCATCTCCGTTATGTTCTTTGCCTCCCACAAAAATCATGTTGAGGCAATCATGACGAACCAAACATTGTCATATTGTCGGACCTTATTGTTAGGCCATCTCCTAGACTGTACAATCAGCTCTCTAAGGCAAAATGCCTCATATGATCTCAATAAGTCTTCTTCCCAAGCAACAATCACTTGTAGAGTTGGCTCCTTCAAAAGAATATTGGTAGGGTCAATGTCTCCATGCGGCTGACCAATCAATGCTGGCTTGGCGAACTCCATGCAAGCACCTTCTTCAACCTTGGTGTTGATTTTATTGTAGCTGTGGTCGGAATCCACAAGCCGACATAGACATCACAAAGATTATTATTATATTATTATGAGATAATATAATTATTATTATATTAAATAATAATTATGTTATTATTTTGGGATAATAAAATTATATTATTATATGATATTATAAATAATTGTATAATTATTATATTATATAATAATATAATAATTATTATATTACATAATAATATAATTATTGGGCCACCTTGAAAGAGTGGTGACCCTTGGTTAAGGGGCACCACCAAAAATTATAAAAGGAAGAATAATCCTTCCCCTCTATGGAAGTACATATATTGGGAAACTGGAACATTCAACATCAACATGGTATCAAAGCAAAGCCTGGGAGGAAGATTGAATGTTCCAATTGTGAATGCCTTATTTGATTTTCAGAAGGGACCCATAGTTATAATCAAAGGACTTATATCAAGGAATTAACAACCCTTTATTGACTCTGCCATAAACCAACACTCACATTCCTATGGGGTTTTTATTTTTGTATTTGTATGATCCCACTGTGTTCATAGTTCTCAGATGCTTCAAGTGCCACGACATGCTTATTAATTTGAAGCAAATATTATATTTGCAGCAGCACCTATCCATAGTTGTGACTGTGTGACGTCGAATTACAATTGCAAGAAGGTACACGGTGACAACGGGAGTAGGGTTGGGGATGACTGGTCCTGCAAGACGACTGGCTTGAAAGTGTCCTCAATTCCTTGAGTTGGTGCTTGGATGGAAGTCTTTGCATCTTTTAGAGATCCACCAGTGTTATTTATCAACATTGGAGGAGAGATGCAAGAGAAACGTGGAGCAATGTCGGTCCGCAAGATCCCTAAACCATTGTCGAAGGAAATCAACATGCGTATATGGATCGAGGCTAAGGATTTCCACATCAAAACAAATTACCAAAGGTAGAGTAGTATAAACTACAACGCTGGTGTCCAGACCTTTCTTGCAACATCTAAAGCAAGTACAAATGGCGCAAGAACAATGTCTCTGATGGAGTCCTGATTTTCATAAAATCAGGACATCCATTTGATTACCATTTTATTCATCTTATTTATACTTTTGATCTTATCTTTTATTTTGTTAATCATTTTTTCCTAAAAGCTAGATTTTCGTATTGAGTAAATTGCATAATGTATTTTCTTTTAGCATTCAAATCATTTATTTAATTTGTATTCTATTTCCATACCAGATATGATAATTACATTTTTAACCATTTTATGTATTGGATTTGTGCTGATGCATCTTGTTTCCAGAATCCAGTTTTATTTTGCTATTGTACAATATTTTATATTATTGAATATCGTTGAATCTACAGAAGATGTGTAGATATCTCTAATTTGTATGAACCGGGGTTATCCAATTTGACACATTGGATATATAAAGCCGCTAGTCTCTTGATGGATGAAAACAAGGTTGTTAAAATAGTTGATTTTGGAGCTGCTCGAGTGCAACCTCAGAGTGGAGTTATGACTGCAAAAACTGGAATATATAGGGGGATGGTTCCCAAGATTATAGAACATAATCCATATGACCGAAAGGTTGATGTGTTCAGTTTCGCAATTGTTCTATGGGAGTTTTTTCACAGGGAAGCTTCCATATGATTACCTTACTCCATTACAAGCAGATATTGGTATTATTCAAAGAGAGAATCCTCAGCATAGCCTCCAAATGGTACAAAGATGGAGAGGGAAAAGATAGAAGGAAAGATAAAGCATCAAGTGGTTTCTTATCTTCGTTCAGACGAACAGCTGGTGCTCACTAGGAGGAAACATTTTGTACATTCTGCCATAAATTTACAATTTTGGATGTTTTCTATGTTTCACCACTCACATCGTTGTGTGACAGGAGCGTTCAATAAGATTTCGGTGACACTAGTTATAAAATTCTGAAGATATGCAATCATTGGAGACTATGCCCATCATAGCAACCATTATCTGCAGGTGTCTGGTATTGACCACACAGCCATTTTCCTCTGCCAGATTATTCCAGTATGCTCGCATATCATACTTAGCAACAGAGAAGTGTTGAAACGGTTGTCTTCGATGGCCAAGTACCAGCGCCAAATTGAAAGCATAGACTACAGCAGCATAATTCTTGGAAGCACCATAGAACATTTGAATTGTATCGGTCTCTTCATACTGTGGACGAATGTCTTAAAATATCAGGTTGTGTGCGATGAGGTGTCTACACGGAACAGATAGCATAGAAGATTCTAGCCAGGTCTGGCAGCCATGTCCGAGAAGGTGTCGCGCATCTACAGGAGAAAACTTAAAATCCACCAAAGCAAGAGGAAGTCACGCCAATAAAAGACTGCAAGAGCACAGGTCTGAAGATACCAGCATACGGAAATGAAGATGTGGGAATAAAAGAAGACACATGAAACAATCCATAGCCCGAGTGGATGAAGTATTACCGGCACGATTTGAATAAAAAGAGTTAAATATATAATCTACGGGAGTTTATAAGATTATAGTGACAGCTCACGTATTATTAGTTTATGCCCGTGTCACAAATATAAAAGTCTTGAAGATCTAGAATTCCAATTAACAAGTATTAGTTACTTGTAAAGCAACACGTCTGTTCACAATAGTTAGTTTCCACCTGTCATTTACCATTGTGCCCACCAAAAAAAAATAATAGTTATATTTAGTTAAGACAAATATATTTTTAGTTTTACGAAGCGGTGCATCCTTTGGAAAAGATAACCGCATGTCCTTTCATCTTTATATAAATATAGAATGTAAAATCAAAAAAAAAAAGGAACGAACACAACAAAGCCGGTTGTTAAAAACTGGCAAAAAATATTATACTTTTGGATATGTTATTTTTTCATTGGCAGATTGACGAATTTTTGAACTAAGCCCGTGAATTTCGGATTATTGAGTAAATATATTTGTGTGATTCTGGTATCAAACTGCATTGGATAGATCATCCATAAGGAGTGTCTCCAATGCAATTCTATTTCCGGCATAATCTATAAGCGTATCTATTTTTATTTTTGTGCGTATTAGAGCTCTTTAAATTATTATTAAGTTGGGTCCTTTGTAAACATTTTATTGATTTCTATAAATATTTTAATATTCGGATAAGTGGACTGAATCATTATTGCATTTTAAACTGGATAAACATAAATATAGTGAAATACTTAACTGTTTCCATATTTATGTCTGGTTTGTCTCTGCATCACAAGAGTTAAAATACATCCTAGACTAGTTTAAAATAGCATTCATATAATTGATCCGTAGCGTATGGATTATTAGTTTATTTATAGTTTTAATTTCATTAAAGTTTTATAAAGTTGTACGTTTCAACTTATAATATTGACTCTGTATGCCCATTTAATTAGGCACTAGTCTTTATTTTACTCTTAATTCGTAATTCATATGCTGGCAATTATTTCATCTCTCCTTTGAAGATTTAATATATTCATTTATAGCATTAATTCATAATTATTATTTAAAACATTCTTATATTTATACAATCATTTACTTTTGTTATTACTTCGTAATTTGCAAAGCTTTTTATAATTCTTGTCATTTTGTGATCTCTCATTATATTCGTATTTTAACCATTCTGCTATAAGCATCCTGGGCTTAAGTGTTTTGTTCAGGATTAGGTGCACCCGCCTTGGCCTTACAGAGCCAAAAGTGTAGGGAACTCGGATCATACCATTCAGTTCCATCAAGTTGGCCATAGCCGGTTGAATATCCCAGCATCGAGTTGGCAAGACTCGTAGGATTCCAATCTGCGGTTTTGGGAACCAACAGTCTCAACACTATCCACTAGCCCGTACACAGGAAATTATCTGGAACAGAAGGAAAGGAAGTTATACGCAAGTTAGAGCACCATCACGATCGAATCACAGGGATTGATGGTTATGCGTAAATGATATAGATATGTGGATGGAACATGCAAAGTATACCATCTGGACAAAGGGTGACAAAGGGTGAATCGATTGCAAAAATAAATATTTCAATGGAAGTCACTGCTGTTTTAGGTCAACCTTCTGTGAATGGTTCTAAGATAGCATATCCATGTATATCTACATTGTTCCTTATTACCTACTAAACGATCGAACAATGGACACACAAACACAGTCGGCAAACCTGTATACAGGAGAAGCGAAAATGACACATAATAGCTAACATCAAATGCAGGTGGGGGAATATGAGTGGAGCATCACCTGTATCTGCGGATATATATGCATAACATCACGCATTACTAAAGGAAGCGACACCCGTGGAGGTTTGAGATTCAAATACAGATAATTCACTCCTTTAGAGACTGTCGATTCTCCTTAGCACTTAAATTAGACCACCAATCGATGATATATGTAGCAATGGCCACAAGCGGCTTCTTCTATTTGACTGAAACAACAACCAATGCTCTCCTCCATTTGATTAGTTGGGAGTAACATCTATGATACTGTGATTACGAATATTCATAGGCTTGGCAATTTTGGCATTTAATGGAACTTTTAAATCCATTTGCAACTATATATAGCTCGATAACAATTAATATCTCACGTTGAAAATAGTGGTTGGGTTTTCTTACTGTTGTAGCATTGTGATTTGTAAGTTACGATATATTGTTATATTGAAGTAAGAAAAGAGCAAAACATTTATGTAACAGGACTATGGTACTGTTGCTGGGAGATTTGGTTTCAACAACTCACAGGAAGTTGAATATTTCAATCTCCAAACTAATGAGATAGGAAACTTTATAGCATAGAAAAATACTTCACTCCTAAACCATACAAATTCTCAAATAAATGATAGGTATTTCTAAAGGTTATTAATGCTATGAGAATTGACAGGATTGGTAGCACACTACTTTCCAGTACCCGAGTGATGCTTGGTGTTGTTAGGCAAACATACCTTGGAAGGTACCGGGTTTGTCAGTGCCTATTGAGAATATGATTCTTCGTTATGTTAAATCTAAAGAAGATTGGTGAACTAATGTTGCACAGTATAATCGTGCACGTATTCAGCATGGTGCAACTATGGAAAATTAAGTTTATCGTAATCTGCCCAAATTCTTTATAAAAAAGGGGGGGGACATTACACACTGCGAGTTTGGAAAACTCGGATGCACTCTTGTCTAACAATCGCTACAGAGAAGACGAGAGTGGAAGAAGTTGCCAGAGAATTGCAACATTTCGCAATAAGAGATAAGTATTTCTCCCCTTGAATTATGTTCTTTAATTCATGCTATAACATTGGGATAGTAAATCTTGTATGCTTCTATCATTGATATTTCCCTTTGGGATAATTTAGTTTCATCAACTATTTGTAATCTCTCTCTGAAATACTTTCAGGATGAATCAAGAAGCATAAGAAATTGCATTCAAGGGAGAGAGAACTTGATGCTTGCAATTATGTGACTATGTTGAAGGTTGATATCAGATTCAGAGGGAGTCTGACAAACCTACAGAAGCAACTTTGGACGAGAAGGTCAGGTTGTTGATGTCAGTACTTGGAGCTTCAGAGGGAGCAGCTAGAGGATCTGTTTTAATTGATTTCCAACGATCTTGGTCATATTGGTTCAGAGGGAGTTAACTATGTTGAGATGGTTTCTCTAGTATTCAGTCAAGGTACATTATCACTGAAGAACGGACGATTGATATTCTCACCAAGCCTCATGCTAGAGAGAAGTTTGTGAACTTTCGAGATAAGCTTGATACTTTGGAGAATGAAGCCTTATCTAAAAAGGAGTTTCAACATCAGTGATCTATTATTTTGTATCCTATTACATTCCTCTCTTTGAGAGAGAAGTTGAGGTGAAGCCTTTATATCCACCGACTGATATGTTTCATGGTTATGTCTTGTATGTGACTCCATTACTTCATTGGTTTATGGGCCTCTGTGAACATCATTGAGAGGTGACGATCTCTCAATGGCGAACACTTGTACTTCTGGTATTATTGTAAGGTGACGACTTTACAATATTGACCACACTATCATGATGGATATCATGAGACTTGATATCTGTGGACATGTCATGATAGTTGATATCTCTTAAGAAATATCAAATTGATATGGTGGATATCATGAGACGTGATATCTACGGATAAGCCACGATGTATGATATTACTAAGATATTCATGGTGGATATTATGTGACTTAATATCCGTGGATATGACATGAGTTAATAGTCTTATGGTAGGTATCATGTGACTTGATGCCTGTGCACATACCATAAGGATGAGTTTATGGTGAATATCATGTGACGTGATATCTGTGGATATACCATAACTCCTGATATCATGGTGAGGTGATATCTTTCTCACACAATATATAGATCTATTGTGCTCTCATCTAAAGATAGAAATCTTCCTCCCTAGCTAAGAGGGAGTGTTAAAGATATGTAGCTTTGGTCAGATTATTCTAACCAATATGATCAAATGTATAAGTGGCCTATCGGCCTTGAACATTTGATCTCTATCCTTTGCAGATCTTATTATCTGTAGTAATATTATATTATGATTATGACTATCCTATAATCATAATATAATATTATTATATATTCTTGTTATGTACGATAATCACCGATTATATATTTCACAGAGTATAGTTCTCGTTTACATGTTATCGGTGTTACCGATTATATGATATTGGATATTGGTGAGTGTAGTTATCATTATCAATAACTATCGCTAAGTATAGTAATCGTTAAATGATAATTACACCGATAAACATTTATTTGTTAAACACCATTCAGTCACAATGATTCGGTCTCTATGGATGGATTACATATATTGGGATATTGGAACATTCAACATCAACACTTGGGGCTACCATGTAGGCTTATGTGTTCTCCACTTGTAGGTGCAATAGTTGTTTCTTGTTTGTCCATATCCTTGTGTGGCTAAAGTGAACTTGTAAGCATGTCTTCATCCACCTTAGGGCTCATGATGCATGTAGCCTATCATCCTCATTGCCAATCTTTTGTCTCAGATTGTAGTCTCTATTACCTTAGGAGGGTGGATACATCATCCTCAAGTCTATGTAATTTGTGAGAGACATGTATGGCTTGAACCCTCCATCAAGCCAATCTTGCCTACACTGATCTTGTAACTCAACGAATGAGTGAAGTTGATTCTTATGTAGCTTAGTCTTCTGCGGAAAGGTCAGCATCATTGACCTTGTACTGGACCAATGTGTGTGTGATCTCCATTAGCTCCATTTGTCCCTCTTTCTGCCAAGTACCTAAGAGTCTCGCCAATTTGTTGTTGTCCTCTAGGGTCTCGCTAAGCTGCTACTAACTTCATGTTAGGGTCTCGTTGAGTTGTTGTTGTCCTCCTGTTAGCTCCCTCAATAAGATTTGATCTAGATTCTCCTAATAGACTAGCAAGATAATAAACTCTGATACCAAATCACAAGTATTACTATTCGAATTCTTGGATCATCTGACGTGTTTCACTGAATGCTAGTAGTAATGAAATGAACGCCAATTTTGAACGGATCTACAAACATGTAGAGATTAATTGTTGTTAAGCAAAAAATTTCAAAGATCTGAAAGCTTCATTGGGTCTCGATGAGGTTCTGAAAACCTAACCACTCAAACACTTGATGTCCTACTTAACAACCTTTTGGGATTGCAATTGGATTTTGCAGTTGATATCGGTGCCCGAGGTGGTTGTGAGAACCAACTCTCTACACGACATCCCTTCATATGCATTGTGTGAGAGGGAAAAGTAAACACTTTGAAATGTCTTTGATATTTTGCATTAGTTTCTAAACCGGCTTGGTATTGAAAGCCTGTTGTTGAATATTGACAGTATCTACAAATCCCAACACAACTCCATCCACAAGCCTTCATTTGTCTCAAATTATTTCCTAAAACACACTTCAGCATTACATTCTTTGAATCCCTTTTAATTCCCCCATTCTAGACATTTTTTCATTAGAAACTGCTCAAATAACACCATGACTATCCAGTTTGGCCCAAATATCTGACTTTTGCTCATGTATCCCTCGGTTAACATAGTAAGACAAAGCAAGAATAAAGTCTCCCATTGCATCTCCTTTCACGAACTAGGTTTAATCAACATTGGCATGTGAAGCATCATAATGTTGTCGGTCATTCTATACAATGGATTGCATTCTGTGGAGATATTCAATACCTTTAGCTGCATCTTTAGCAAGACCAAATGGGCTAATCCAGTACAAATGATTTTCCTAACCGGTAGAGCCATGAAGATGTTCTCATAAAGTTTCATTATGAATGTATTCGTAAACAAAATATTTTTCCTTTGATTTTGGCAATAACCAAGTAAAGCAACAAGACTCCGATGATGTATTCTTGACATCAAGGCAACCCCATTCAAAAACTCTCTTTTTCTTGTTGGGAATCACTCCACAAAACTATTACTGCAACTTATTTGCCATCCATATTTATGCATACCCCTGCATTGTGTCGCATAAACACTCCGCACGTTCCATATTCTTATGTACTTTATATACATGTATGTCAAGGCGTCTATACATTTTTTCAAAGTTCCTACTTTGATGCAGCCAAGGAGAACACTAAGAAAGGTTGTGGAACTCAGTCTGAAACCTGCCATTCGTATCTACTTGAAAGTTTTCAAAGCATTTTCAACAAATCTATTTTGCACAGCTTGGGTAATCATTTACACACCATGAGATTACATTTCATTGAGGTGCTCTATCAAGCAATTCATTTGCCTTTCTGCGCTTCCATATTTTATTGGTAAACAATAGGGTTCCAAAACTCCTTTCGAGCCTTAAAACCGGTTTAGGAACTAATGCAAAATACCAATGACATTTCAAAGTGTTTACTTTTCCCTCTCACACAATGGATAAGAAGGGACGTCGAGCAGAGAGGTGGTTCTCACAACCACCTTGGGCACCAATATCAGTTGCAAAATCCAATTGCAATCCCAAAATGATTCTCAATGCTTTAAAGGATGTTAAGTAGGACATCAAATGTTTGAGTGGTTATCACAACCACTTCAAGTGCCAATGAGGTTTCTAGAACCTCATCAAGACCAATTGAAGCTTTCAGATCTTTCAAAAAAAATTCTTAACAGCCTCTGTGCATCTTTGATTTAAGAGTTTCACAAGTCGGAAAAGGAAGTTGGGAAATTTTAATGATACACTGGTGACTGACACTTCTCACTGTTGATTTCATTGATCAGTGAAAACAAGAGCTCTCAAATTTTAAATTAACCCGAATTGCATCCATTTTTCAATTCTACAATATCATTAGTCTGGCAACGATTTCATTCCCATCTTCAGATAGTTTTGTCATCCTCACAGGTAACATGTAATGTCTACCCCTGATCTTTATTGTGTGTGTGTTTTTTCCTGTGAAGTACTTGACACATACAAAGCTTGCCAACAGAAATAAGAATGCTTGACATATAACAATACAAATGAAAAACTTGCCAAATAATTGATCAGATTTATTTCATACATTCATAGTGAAATACATATTCTGGAAACAGCGACATTCCGCCCCCAAACTGAAATAAACAGTACGAAAATCCAAACTAATTATTTCCAGTCATTACATCATTAAAATTAAAAATACCTATTAATCGTAGCCAAACGAATCAATTCAAGTCCGATGTAGTGGCAGATTTAGAACAGACAGTTACAATGACTAGGCGAGGTCTTCTAATGACTGAGATATGGCTCCACGAGGCTGCCCTGATGCTGTCTTCACCCCTAACTCTGTGATCAGGCCCTTTAAAGTTTAAACCACTTAGAAATGTGCAACAGCGAGGAATACTTATGTTTAGACTGTCAAATACTCAAGTAGACCTGAAAAATACTCTGGCTGTAGCTGATTGCTGCCCCCAAATTGAAGATCGGATATTAACATGTCCACATGTCCAAGACAAGGACTGGCGTTATCCTTAGAGGAGCCATTTCATCTTAAAATTCAGCCAAGCACCATATATTGTGAATGATATGTCGGAATGCATCGCCCAGCTCCTAGACTTTCATCAAATCAATACCCGCTAGCAGAAAATAGATATTTCTTGAGATATGACCAAAAGGGTGATCTTCTGTGTAACTGAAATGGTACGGTCAGTACTGAGAAAAAAGCCAAAAACACTCCAAACTCGAACAGCACTCCAAAGGAAAACCTACATCCTGAAAACCACACACCAAACTGAATACTGAAAATACCACATCAAAATACTCAAAGCCTTCATCTACGCACTCAAGAAACACACCAAAAACTTCAAAACTCTGAACTATCAACAATAACCAGTCTGGGTGGATCTTTCCCCACCAAAACCAGTGTCCCAGCTGAGGGTTTTCGTCCTCAAACCAGTAAATGGTCTCCCTGGAATCACTCCAGCAGCACTTTGTTAAGTTGCCAAACTCAAGATATCCAGATGAGCGCAGAAAAGTCATTTTAAAGAAGGGAGAGGATTAGGGCAAAGAATTCTATCTTCCCTCCAAAAACCTACGCCTCTTTAGTATTTCTTTTAATTTAATTTTAATCCCTTGTGACTCCTCTTTCTAGGCATCCACTCCCTTGCTCATAAAAATGCCTTCTTTTTTTTTTAAGTATATTTACTTTCCCTTATGCGTCTATTTCCAAGGCACAAGCTTAGCCTTATGTCTGATACATACATGGCCCCATTTTAAAACAACGTTGTCTATCTTGGACATGGGTTGTTTTTTGAGAAGCTTAAAAAGCAACATCATAAAAGATTAAAAAGCCCATTGATCAATTTTTTCTTCGAAACCTTCAAACTCACCAAAGATATCAATAGAAGCTCTACACTGCTGAAGACTAGGGCCCACTGACTTACTATAAATAATAAGTACCCAAAATAGCTCCCTACTAAAAATAGAAACCTCTGCCGAAAAGCTTTGGAAACTCCTGCACTAACTCAACCAGGACACAGAGTCCCTTAACCCACACCACTTAGCCTATCGGGACTCAGAAATAGGCTAATGGACTATCTATCTATTTAGCTACAAAGAGGGGACATTATAGTCCTCCCTCTCCAAGATTTTGTCCTTAAGCAAACACAACTCTGGATGTTGCAATATCTGCTCATTCTTCCATGTTCACTAGATACTCAGTGACAACTCTTCTCTTGAGTCAGCTCCCTAAAATCAATCATTGCCTCCTGTATCAATATCAGTTTGCCTTCTTCATCCAAGGGAGGCAACTCTACTTAAGGTATTACATTATGCCCGAGTGCCTTTTTAAGGCGAGACACGTGGAAGACATTGTACACTTGCAACTAGCTGGTAACTCTAACTCATAGGCAACCTCTCCAAGCCTCCTAACAATTCTGAATGGTCCATAAAATCTGGGCTTAAGCTTCTCAACTCGACTCTTCTTGAGAGAGATATACCATACCTCCTACCTCAAATTACCGTTCAATACAACGTTGATCAACATATGATTTCTTCTGATTCTGTGCATGTTGTATTTTATTTCTATCTCATGTTGTAGAAAATCTCTAGCTCCGGGCACTCTACTATCTCCAAGTAATAAATCAATGAAGTTGGGAGCCTCATATCTGTACAAAGCCATGAAAGGAGACATCTTGATGGACATGTGATGGGTGGAGTTGTAGCAATACTCCCACAAATGCAACTACCTAACACATGTTTTTTGCTGTCCTGAAACATAGTTGCACAAGTAATCTCCACCCATTTGTTGACTATCTTTGCTTGACCATCCGTCTGAGGATGGTAACTAGTGCTAGGAGTTAGCTTGGTGCCACACAATTTGAATAACTCCTACCAAAACAAGCTCATGAACTTGTTGTCCCTATCACTAATGATAGTCTTTGGTGTCCCTAAAAGTCTTTGCTGAAATGGCAAAGAAATGAGAAAACTTTGTCAATTTGTCCACTACCACATAAATACAATCCTTCCCTTGCACCTTGGGAAGTCCTATGATGAAATCCATTGAAACATTCTCCCACTTCTGAGCAGGAAGTGATAGGGGCTGCAGTAAACCAGCAGGGTAAGTATGTTCGATTTTTATTTTGTTGGCACATACTACAATCGCGAACATACTTGAGAATATCGTCTTTCATCCCTTTCCATGAGAATCTCTCATGGATTTACTTAAAAGACTTATAATAACCAGGGTGACCAGTTGTGGGATTGTCATAAAATGTTTTAAAAATCTGCTCCTTAAACTTACTTCCAAGCACCAACAGTATTTTTCCTTTGTAGTAAATGATTCCCTCTCTTACCTCATACCTGTTATCCTGAAAAGAACCATTAAGAATGATGTTTGCAAGTGGACTCTTGGCATATTCAGCTTATATTTTCTCCCTCCAATCTGTTGTTATCTCTGAAATAGCACACAAATGTGGCCTTCTTGACAAGGCATCAGCCACTATATTCTTTTTCCCCTTGACATATTCAATGTCAAAGTCATAGGCTTGGAGCTTACTCACCCATTTTTGTTGCCTCTCATTAAAATCTCTCTGATTAAGAAAATATTGAAGGCTATTATGATCCATTTTAACTACAAATTTTCCGCCAAAAAGATAATGTCTTAACTTGTTCAAAGCATGCATTATCACCAACATCTCCTTGTCATAGATGGAGTACCCCCTTTCAGCTCCTCTCAACTTCTTGCTTTCGTAGGCAATTGGGTGTTCTGCATTACGAGTTTAGGACAGATCCAATACCTTCACCTGAGGCAGCACATTCCAACTCAAATGGCTTAGAGAAATCTAGAATGGCTAAATCAGGGAATGTGCTCATCAATTGCTTAAACTGATCAAAGGTTTGTTGTGATGTTTCAAACCATAGGAAAGCTCCCTTTTTAGTCAAATCTGTAAATGGGCAACAAACTATGAAAATCCTTTTACAAACCTCCTATAGATATCACACAATCCAAAAAACCCCTTCAACTGACTGAGGTTGGTAGGTGGAGGTCAATCAAGTATAGCCTTAATTTTCTCAGGATCTAGACAAACTCCATTAGCGTTGATTATGTGCTCGAGATACAATAATTCAGTCATAACAAACTCGCACTATGACTCTTTCGCAAACAAGGACTGACTCTCCAAAATCCCCAACACTTCATCCAATTGCCTCAAGTGCTCCTCCCATGACCTGTTGTAGATAAGTATATCGTCAAATAAGATCAACACAAACTTGCACAACTGATTTCTAAACACCTTGTTCATGCAAGAATGAAAGGCAGCAAGTGCATTTGTCAAACCAAAAGGCGTGACAAGAATCTTAAAATGGCCAAAGTGACATCTGAATGTTGTTTTTTTATGTCCTCTCTAACGCCGATTTGGTGATAACCGGATTTCAAGTCTGATGTTGTGGCAGATTTATAAGACAGTTACAATGATTAGGCGAGGTATTCTAATGACTGAGATATGGCTCCACGAGGCTGCCTCGATGCTGTCTTCACCCCTAACTCTGCGATCAGGCCCTTTAAACCACTCAGAAATGTGCAACAGCAAGGAATACTTCTGTTTGGACTGTCAAATACTCAAGTAGACCTGAAAAATACTCTGGCTGTAGCTGATCGCTGCCTCCCAAATTGAAGATCAGATATTAACGTGTCCACATGTCCAAGACAAAGATGGGCTTTACCGTTAGAGGAGCGATTTCCTCTTAAAATTCAAGCAAGCACCAAATATTGTGAATGATATGTGGGAATGAGTAGCCAGCTCCTAGATTTTCATCAAACCAATACCCATTAGCAGAAAATAGATATTTCTTGAGATATGACCTAAGTTGCCGATTC
>MU228286.1:1527529-1542335 GCA_018584345.1 Thuja plicata | reverse complement strand
CAAAACAAATTAGCTAAAAATTGTTTGGAAGACCTCTTTTAGGGTCGTTTTAGGGTTTAGAAGGAAAAAATAGATTAAAATAATCTATTATGCACATGCTTTAATGTGTTTTAAGTGGGAAAAAAATCAAAAAAACATTTAAAAAGTCTTTTTTTTTTAGTTTTCTGGGCATGCTGCCCACGGATGCGCCCAGATGCTCCCGGATGCCCTATAGGTGCCACCCGGACGCACATCGCAAGCGCCCGGATGCTTCCGCCTAGGATGCGCTTCCGAGTGCCATCCACGCTGGCACCCGCATCCGCATCCAGCCCATACTAGCATGCATCAATAACTAAGGATATGACCAAAAGGGTGATCTTCTGTGTAACTAAAATGGCATAGCCAATACTAATAAAAAAAAGCCAAAAACACTCCAAACTCGAACAGCACTCCAAAGGAAAACCACACACCAAGCTGAATACTGAAAATAGCACATCAAAATACTCTGAAAGTCTTCATCTACGCACTCAAGAAACACACCAAAAACTTTGAAACTCTGAACGATCAACAATAACAGACCTGAGTGGATCTTTCATCACTGAAACTAGTGTCCCAGCTGAGGGTTATCATCCTCGAACCAGCAAATCGTCTCCCTGGAATCACTCCAGCAGCACTTCCTTATGTTGCCAAACTCAAGATATCCAAATGAGAGCTGAAAAGTCGTTTTAAAGAAGGGAGATGATTAGGGCAAAGAAATCTCTCTTCCCTCCAAAAACCCACACCTCTTTAGTATTTATTTTAATTTAATTTTAATCCCTTGTGACTCCCTTTTCTAGGCGTCCACTCCCTTCATAAAAATGTCTTCTTTTAAAAACAAATGTATATATACTTTCCCGTATGCGTCTATTTCCAAGGCACAAACTTAGCCTTATGTTTAATACATACATGGCCCCTTTTAAAACAACATTGTCTATCTAGGAAATGGGGTGTTTTTTGAGAAGCTTAAAAAGCAACATCATAAAAGATTAAAAAGCACATTAATCAATTTTTTCTTCGAAACTTCAAACTCACCAAAGATATTAATAAAAGCTCCGCACTATTGAAGACCCGTGGCCCACTAACTTACTATAAATGGTAAGTACCCAAAATAGCTCCTACTAAAAATAGAAATGTTTGCTTGAAAGCTCTGGAGACTCCTGCACTAACTCAACCAGGACATGGAGTCCTTTGACCCAAACCACTTAGCCTATCGAGACTCAAAAATAGGCTAATGGACTATCTATTTGATTAGGTGCAAATAGGGGACATTACATAAGAAGCCTAGAGCCACTTGTGTCATATGAGAGCGTGTATATTCTAGATTTGTTATCCAGTGACACAATCTGCACAATTGTTTTGGCTTGCTGAAAATTGTGACCACTCTTCCAAAACTACAAGCTCCTGTTGTCGCCTGCAGAGATAGATACATTCTCCACATTAACAGCCATCTCATTTATGATTGCCTTTAGAAGTGACAGCACACAATGTAAGAACTCTCGTTGGGAAGTTAAATTTATCGATATTGTCGACAGATGGTCATGCAAAATTATGCTCAAAAGGGTGCATTGTGAGTATTCAAATAGATTTCTCGCAAGATGTAAGAGTGGACATTGATTTCCCTGTAACGCAAGGTCTTGTAGCATTGATAATAATTTTATGGGAGTGGGTCACAACTTGTCAATTCAATCTTTATGTGAAAACTAAACACACAATAATCCCATGGCCACAAAGTGCATATCTGGGCCTTAGAGTGTATATCCCATACCAACCAAATATTTTTTCTTCTCAATATGTTCAGTAAACATAATCTTGAGTTTCCCTGTAGTTGTTTCCTAAAACTTTATTGTTTAACCAGCTGACTGCAATCATGAGTGTACAAGATGACATGAGAAGGTAAGTTTAATTTTTTTTTGTGTAGGGGAGGGGTCAAAATTGCAAACAAGTAGCAACAACATATGGAGAGTTAAAAAAAGCAACAAGATGCAAAAGAGCAATTGAATAAGATAAAGTAAAGTGAACAAATATCCAGAGAAAAAATAAATTTGAAAAATAACCAAAATAATCTCAAAAAACTTGGTCCAAAAAACTGAGGAGAAATAGTGTGAAAGGATTTGACCGTGAATGGATTCTAGGGAAACTATGTGGTGTAAGAATCATGCAACAACTGACGGATGAGTATAAATCTCTCCTTGCCTCTCTTCCCCCCTACATCCACTTGTTGACCTTCCAATCTGCCAGCTCCTCCAAGACCCAAGATATACAAAACTATATTCAAATCCCCCGATGCCACAATGAAAGCAAAATGATTCTATAAAAATAGAAATTAATGATACCCTAATCTCTAAACTCTAAATATCTGCTCAATATCTAATCTTGCTCCATGATCAAAAACTTTGAAGGCATGTTGCCAACAGCTTTAGACTTCTATGCATGGACTGACTCTAATTGGGCAGCTATAATGCCCATGCCATTAAATATCTTTTGAAGGGTCATTTCATCTTTCTCCAATATGATAGGCCTTTGATAGACTTCAGAAAATAAATCAATTTGGGTTTTTCCTTCAAGCTTGATTTCCCCCATTTTAGCCCTACCAAGAAAGCCCTCTCTTAATTAATCTGGGTAAAAATGCATGGCTTCCCTACTATCTATGAGAAAAACGAAATTCTGGAATAAGTTAGAGCAAAGCTAGAAACTGTTCTTCACTCACCATATAGAGAACATTTAAACATGTTTACACACCAATGAATCTATGGGCCTCTCCAAACCCTTCCCAATATCCAACAAACTTCAATCAAAGCTTGGATCTTTTGAACAAACATAAGTATGAAAAAATACCCTTGAAATGTTTCCATTGCCACAGATAAGGGCATATTAGTGTACTTTTGCCTTAAAAAACCCAATCTTACTCTTTGTAAACAAATTCCCCTATGCTTCCATATTGCCAACTAATCCTTTGTAATGTCCCCTTTTGGGATGATCTTGGATCTTGCCCTAAAATCACAAATTTAATTGAAACAAGAAATGTAATATAGTTATCAACAAAAATCATGGTTTAGGTCCTGCAACCATGTTGGATAATATTTAAAATATAATTCATAAAATTATTCGTTCCTATTAGGGTTAGGGATTTAACAACAAATATAAATACATATACATATATGTCCATAATTATCTTAACCTACTTAGATAAACCATGCAACTTGTTGTACCAAGAGTTCCATTTCCCTAAGTCGACCATTGTAGGGCTTGGAGAGGAAAGCCATAAAGGGTGCATAGTTACTATTCAGCCCAATTAAGCCCAAGAGCGCGCAACATCTAGCCAAGACAACTCGCCCCTTGGCCCAAAAGCAGTAGGAACATCCACCTTGATGATTGCAGCCCTTGAGGTAGCCTACTTAATTTGAAAGCACCAGAGTCATTGAGGAAGACTGTTCAGCCCAATTAAGCCCAAGAGTGCACATTGTCTAACCAAGACAACTCACCCCTTGGCCCACAAGCCACAAAAACATCCACCTTGATGATTCCATCTCTTGGGGTGGCCTGTTTGATTCGGGGGAACCCGTGCTTGCCACCTCTCCCTAACATATTTCCATTCATTATGATTGCTTATATCACTTCCCACAGCCAACCATCATGGGGATTGGAGAGGATAACACAAAGGGTGCCTGAGGCCATCCGCAACTAAGCCCAAGGGCATGGAGCATCCAACCAAGACAACTCAACCCATTGGCCCACAAGTGGCAAGAATATCCACTAATACAATTACATCACTTGGGTGCCCTACTTCGAGGTGAAATTTGTATCTGCTCTCCTAGATGTGTCTCCTTCGTCACCCACATAAGATTGTTTTTGGGAGAATAAACAATTAAATTAAGAATCTATTTTACATCATTAGTTATGTCAAATACATAAGAAATTGTATGTTAGACAATATCATGCATACAACAATATTTGTAATAATACCAGATGGCTGCATTCCGAAATGCAGATCTCTTTACTCAATACTGATTTTTCTCACTTCTTGATTCTTCGATGCCTCCCTACAAGGAAGTCATCTTCTTTTTATATCTTTGTCTTTTATGAAGAGAGGCAACCATTGGAGGATGGTTACCTCAAAAATGGTCAAACTCTTCAAAACCCATCTCTTGATGCTACCTCTTCAATTGCTGCTGCATTAGTTAACCTGTGGTCTTTAGTTAAGATGATCACTGCCCATATACTATCGCTGTGTAGTAACAAATTATTGTTTAATTTTACTCGATGTCTTCTATTTAGGATGATCACTGCTTTCGATGGACTTAATGAAGTTAATCACTGCATATAATATATTGATGTTCCTTAGCATTGATCGATGTCATTTGTTGGAAACTAGGCAATGTTTAAACATTAAAAAATGCTGCCTTCTGAACTAAAACCATTTCTTTAACCTGATCGACTTTAAAAATAAATAATCGCTGCTTATATATTTTTTATGTTTTAACTTTCGTTTGGCCTAATCCTTCAATTGCTCAAGAACTGTAGTTTATGATTTATTTTTAATTTGGGGGCATGACGTCCTTAGGGCCCTTCACCCTCTTCTCCTACCCAAATCTTGATACCTTCATCAAATAAAGACTCCGCTTCTCCAACTATCAAAGGTCGGCCCATGGATATTTCAACCACCTTTATCTCTTGTCACCTTTGCTTCACACAATTCCACAAAATCTATTGAATTCTATCCGCACAGAACAATCGTTTTATTGAGCTCTTGAAATGCACTCTTTTGTTCTAAGTCTACTCTTTCTAAATTCTCCATCTCGAATGTGAAAAATGAGCATCACAACCCCATTTTATTAACCACAATGATGCATTTAATGCTCCCCCTACCCTCCCCTAGGTACAAATTCTAGCATATGGGCATGGACGAAATTCTACATCGTGCCACTACTAAATTACTTTAAGATGATGAGGTGATTTAAATCCTCATTTTTCTTCATCGTCTAATATTGTGAGCTATGTTCTATTTTCCTTATGGCTAAATGTCCATGTCAGTGTCCCCATACTCCCCTCTAGCAATGATATGTTATATACCACACTGTTTAAGTTCAATTTATTGTCTCTTCAATGGCACCTCATGCCATATCCAATTTTCAAATGTTAAATACAATGAAACTTTGTAAGGTCCATCTCCTACCAATGCAGCTCTCATAATGTATTATCTATCCTTATCAATGTACGTTTCTCTCCAATGCACATTATATTCAGAAAGTGTTGTTGTATCACATCTACTAGTCAACCAACCTGCATACATCTCTATGACATGACTTGTTTTCCTTGCACCAACATCATCCCCATTTTGGTGCTTTTAATGTCCCTTATTTTTATCTTCCTGATTTCTGCCCTAGAATAACAATTCCATCTTAAGTCTAAGGAAGTCATTCATTTACAAACATAACTTTATAAAAATATTATCAAATCTAATACACAATTAAGATAATCCTAGTTTAGGTCCTACAATAATTTTAAAAATCATTAAGCAATAAGAATATATGATAACATCTAAATTTACAAGCATTAACACTAAATATTAAGATTTCACCATAACATATTAATCCATATACACAACATTAATATTTAAGCTAAAATACATCAACAGCATTAATAAATATTCGAAGGCATATTTCAACAAAAAATCGTATTAGGAATTTGTTGGAAATGTTTGCAAAAGGCAATCTCAAGGATGGTTCTCCTTGTATTGTGAAAGCATGGGTGGATCCATGTCCATCCATCTTGCGATGGTATACTTGAGAAGACCCTCAAGCCCAGTGCACTCATTTGTCTACGGATCTACGAGCTTGCATCTTGAGGTGGCGTACTTGAAAAGTCTATTAAGCCCAAGAGCGCTCATTCAACTCCCAACCCATAAACATGTTAGGATCTCAGTTCCTCCCCGTCCCTCAATCCACCTTGGAGACACACCATCCTCTTCGATCAAGCCAAGGAGCACTCATTCACCTCCCAGTCTACAAACATGGCAAGATCTCCAATCCATCCATCTCGAGGTTGTTTGAAATATATGTTTGGATGTCTGTTGTCATTGATGTCAAACACTCTGGTCTGGTGGTGTTTGAGGTGTTTTCTCAAACACTATGGACCAGAAGAAAGTTGTTTGTCTGGAGAGATGTAAGGTTGTTTGTTGGACATGTTAGTGCTTCTGAATCTATAGAACAGTGGAAGACAAGTATGTATTCTAGAGATTGTGAGAATGATGTTGTCAATGCTTCAAAGTTATTTTCTTAAGTCCAAAAGTCAATGGTTATGTCTGGATGTCAGTGGTTTAGTAACAAAGTTATGCAATTGAAGATAACAATTATTCAGTTGTGTTTTTCGGAAGGTTTTTGTTCTGAAAATCAAGGTTAAAGATATGCATATGTGATCTGAATTGTATTCAGGTCTTGGTCTTGGTTGTGGTGTTTCCTGGTGATCCGAAAATAGTGTCATTAAGTGTTGCAGTTATGATCAGTTTGTGGTCTAGTCTGGAAATGTGTTGTGATGGCTTCTGACGTGGATTGTTGGCAAGTGATATTGTTTATAATGTGGCGTGTGGATCTCACCATGGTATGTAGAGGTCTGAATACACCTGGCAAGTGATGTGATTTTTAGGGCAGTGTGTTACTACACGTTTCAAATGGCTATGGAAGTTGTCCCAGTAATTGTAGAGTTGGCTTTGGTGATCAATTTGTGGTCTGGTCCGAAAATGTGTTGTGATGGCTTCTGACGTGGACTGTTGGCAAGTGATATTGTTTCTGACATGGTGTATAGATCTCACCATGGTGTATGGAGGTCCGAATACAGCTGGCAAGTGATGTGGTTCTTAAGGTAGTGTGTTACTACACGTTTCAGATGGCTATGGAAGTTGTCCCAGTAATTGCAGATCTGTCTTTGGCTATGTGTAGCATGTTCATGGTCCCTCTCTCTCCTCGAGTGGATCATGCTTCATATTTTTGGTCTGAATATTGCATTTAATGTCTATCTCTTATCCAGATGGATTCGTGCTACGTGTGACCCATGTATTTAATGTTTATCTCTTATTCGGTTGGGTCCATGTTAGGTATAATCTATTTCTTGGTTTGGATGCTTCTGGCATGGGACCTTATTGCTATGTTACCAGGGGACGCGTTTCCGGCTCTCAGCCTGGGGTTTCGAAAATGGGGACAGTTTCGGGGACGGGGGGACGGCAGGAAACGTTTCCCAGTAGTCCCCACCTAGACAAAAAAATAGGAAACGCATCCCCGAAAATGGGAAACGATCAACGAGTTTCCGGAGGGCGTTGACCGTCCCGGAACTTCCCCTGACCGTCCCGGAGACGGATTGAGGTTTCCCACGCGTCAAAATAAAATGTTGAAACAAAAAACATAAAAAAAATAGTATTTTTTAATTTTTTCCCATTCATGGGTCCCACACGCGCATCAAAATAAATTAATAATAAAATAAGTTTATAACTATACTATAAGTTTTAAGTTTTAAGTTTTAAGTTTTAAGCTTATAACATATGTATGTTATACTTATGTTTAAGTTTTAACATATCATATGTTTTAACTTTTTTCATTTTCGTTTGCTGCCGTGAGAACAAACGCACAACGCATGCAGAGAAGGGTTTGGGGTCTTGGACGCATGGCATAGAGGGTTGTTTGCGTTTGGAGTCTTGGATGCACGGCATAGAGGGAGGGGTGTTTGTGCAGCACTACAAGGGGGCGGTTTGATTCAAGCCTCAAGGTAAGTTTTTTTAATTTTTGTTAAGTTTTTTTAATTTTTAGTTTTACACTTCTGAGTTTTCGGTTTACTGTTTTTGTTTTTGTTTTTAAATTTTTGTTAA
Organism: Thuja plicata; assembly: GCA_018584345.1. Taxonomy (NCBI): domain Eukaryota; kingdom Viridiplantae; phylum Streptophyta; class Pinopsida; order Cupressales; family Cupressaceae; genus Thuja; species Thuja plicata. The sequence goes on along the minus strand of MU228286.1, from coordinate 1,534,462 downwards.
GTTTTTTTAATTTTTAGTTTTACACTTATGAGTTTTCGGTTTATTAGTATTACTTGTAAGTTATAACTTATAAATATTATTAGTTTATAATTTCTTGTATAATGTATACCTAGTTTTTGTTTTCAAGTTTTTTTTTATTATTATTGAAATACTTTTTAGAAAAATTCAAAAAATTCAAAAAGCCAAAGGTCTGATATTTTTTTTTCTTCAATTGTAGAATCTTGAGCTTGCATTTGCCATTTACTGTGACAGCATACTCATTAAAATCAACATGTAAACATGAGCAACAGCAGTAGTGATGGTCATGGTAGTGATGAAGAATGGCAAGGGGAAGAAGTTAAAATTGGGGGTGGAAGTGTTGGGAGTGAACCAAGAGATGAATCAAACAAATTTGAAATCCCTTCATCTGTCCTAAAAGACTTTGCACAAGGCCCTTTTAATCCTATAAAACCTCTACTTTGCCTTGTTCATCCAATAGATGTCAGAAAGAAAAATTCGGGTGGAAGTAGAATATATAAATGTCACGTATGCAAAGGTGAAATTAGAGGGAGCTACACACAGGTGTGGTCTCATTTCTTGGGTGTTACAGGAAAAGGAGCTAAAAATTGTAAAAACCTAGAGGCTGCAAAATTAGTGTTATAGATTACACATGGAGGTTGAATACAAGTCTAAAGGTCTGCCCTTCGCTATGCCTCCACCCTCACAGCCATCTACTCATAGTCTTCACTCTATGTCATCTAGTGCCAGTGCCTTTCCTAGTGTGAGAACCAAAAATATGAAAAAGGAAAGAGGAAGAGTAGTGATAGTGGGCAGCCAGGGTCGGTTACAGATTTGTTCAATGCACAGGCACAGGAAATGTTAGATTGTTCCATTGCTGATTCCTTTTTTGCCCATGCCATTCCATTTCATGTGGCCCGTTCTCCATTCTTCAAGAAAATGTTAAGAGACGTAGGTACAGTAGGTCCCTCTTTGGTACCCCCTAGAGATCATAAACTACGCACTACCCTCCTTGATAAAGCATATTCCAAGGTAAATTTGGTGATGGAGGATATGAGGCGCACTTGGATGAGACTGGTTGTTCCATTGTGATGGATGGTTGGACTGATATCAGAAATCGGCCACTCATCAATATCATTGTCACATCCGCAGCTGGCTTTTATTTTCTTAGAGCTGTTGATTGTTCAGGAAAACGCAAGGATGCGTACTTTCAATTTGGCATTCTACGAGAGGCCATAGAGTAGGTTGGGCCCTCAAATGTGGTTCAGGTGATTACTGATTCAGCACATGTGTGCGAATTGGCTGGTATGATGGTGGAAGGTGCTTACAAGCACATATTCTGGACTCCATGTTGTGTTCATGCATTGAAGGACATGGGAAACTTGTTTGGGGTAAAAGAAGTGGTGACACAAGGTAGAGAGATTCAAAGGTTCATTTGCAACCACCACACCTCACTTGCTCTCTTCAGGACATTTTCAAAGAAGGAATTTCTCAAACCTGTGGAGACAAGATATGTCAGCTACTACATTTTGCTAGATAGGATGGTTGAGGCACATTATGCTCTACAACAGATGGTAGTAAATTCAGAGTGGAATAGATGGCCTACAGCGAACACTTCTGAAGGAAAAGCCATCAAACAAAGGATCCTTGATGACAATCGGTGGTCCACTGTGAGGTATGACATTGTTGATTCTCATTTTCATTTGAAAATCATAAATTTCTTTCAATTTTCAGATTTCTAAATATCTGATTTTAATTAAAAAAATTCTGATTTTCACTCATTTAATTTAAAAAATCAGATTTTGAAATGATTTTGTTCTTATTCTCATTGCAAGTATGTTTGCTCCATCATCTCTCATGTTGTAGATGTCATAAGATACGCTGATACAGACTCTCCTAACCTTGGAGAGATATATGAGACTATGAACAGCATGCTTCAAAAGATGAAGCAAATAATTTTGGCTCGTGATAATGATTTGGTCTTATATGAGTACACTAAGCCAATTTTCTTGCGGAGGTGGAATGCTATGAATACTCCACTTCACATGGCAGCTTATGCACTAAATCCAAAATGGTATGAGCGTAGGCCTGGAAGGTGTGCTCCTAGTGAGGATGATGATGTCAGACGTGGGATTATGAAGGCCCTTCAAAAGATGTATTTAGATAGGGAATCTGGCAGACTTCGTGAGCAATGGGTTGCCTTCACAAATCTTGGGGGTCCAAACTTTGGCACACCAGAGGCGAGGATGGATAGAGCAGTAATGGCACGGAAAAGCCCTGTTGGATGGTGGCAATGGCATGGGGCACATGCACCGCAGTTGAAGATGCTTGCAATGCGTCTCCTCTCACAGGTTGCTAGTTCCTCTGCTGCGGAGAGGAATTGGTCTACATATAGCTTTATCCACTCTGTGAAGAGGAATAGGCTTACCTCTAAACGAGCAGAGAAGTTAGTGGCAGTGCATAGTGCTTTGCGACTTGCGGGTCATAAGACTCCAGAGTATCGACAGACTCCAGCTTTACGGTGGGATATTGATCCCGAGGACGCCACCCAGGTTGATGAGGACGACACACCGCCGGGATTGCTTAGCATTCCATTGGATGATGCATCCCCTGAGGCTCAGGATGACAGTGATACTGATATGGATCAAGATTAGGGGCAATTGTCATACTATCTTTGTTTTCATTTTGACTTTGATGTTTCAGACTTGGAGTGTTTTGAGTCTTGACTCTTGACATTATAATATTATATGATCATTGATAGACTATAGTTGATACTTTAAAAGTTTGAAGTTTAAGTCTTTAACTTTTCAATGTTTTGATTTTCATTTTGTTGAAAATTGCTGCCTTATGATATGAATCTATGATGCTTTTCATTCTCTCATTTAATTGATTTGATGTCATCCTATGTTCCTATTCTTAGACTTTAGTATTCTTAGACGATGATTCAATTTGAAGTTTTAATGCTATGTTCTATGATGATTTGATGAATGGAATTGATAATTTTAAATTATGTTGCTAACTTACTATGATGAATGTGATAATGTTATGTAATTCTGAAATTTATGAATATATTTGAAAATTCAGATATATATATATAGCCGTCCCTTGTCATCCCCTGCTCTAGCAAAAAAAAAAAACGTCCCGGAAACCCGTTTCCCCGTCCCCCTGTCCCGGAAACTCAGCGTAACATAGCCTTATTGTAATTTGTTGTTGGCATGGCCAACCTTGTTGTAAACTCCAATGATCTATTTTGTATATATGTACAGTATGTGCTTTGGCAAAATGTAAAAGAGTGTGGTGTGTGAATTAGTGAAGTATTAGAATATTGTAATGCTTCTTTAATGGTCATCTTAGTTAGTCTTTAGTTTATTGGAGTAGCTTCACCGAGTTGGGGGAGCGAAATTCTGAGTTTTTTAAAGGCAGATTTCTCTCAAAATCTGAGATTTAAAGGTGGGGAAACAGTAAAATCTGGGTACACTACATTGCAAAATTCTTTTGGATTTCCCGATTTTTAACAAAATTTCATTTTAAAAGTGGCAAGAAGAGAAGTTGGTCTTCAGCTAGGGAAAAATCTATCTTACCTCTTTGATTTGATGTTATTTTATAAAAGCTTTCAGATTTCTCTTATCTTATCACTTCGTGATCTTAATGTTTTTCCTCTTTTACTTTGCTTGGTGGATTGTTCAAGGACAAGCTAGGAGGGAGAGGAAATGATGGAGAGAACAAGTGAATGCTCAAGACTTCAAGTTTGCACTCAAGGATTGCAAGTGAGAAGGAAATTCAAATCAGATTATGAAAAGAAAATCTAAATCAAGATCAAGGTGAAATTCAAGAAAGTAAGAAAGATCCAAGCTACATGAAGACATCATCGAGAAATTTGAAGATCAAGATCACAAATGCAAGAAGCAAATTCAAGTTAGGCCAAGAGGAAAATTTTCAAAGGATGGGGAAGACCTGAAAAATGAAGCAATTTGGGAATATGCTATTCCATTCATCCTCAAGGAGTTGATAGTTTCGCAAGAGTTAATCAAAGTTAGAAATGTTGAGCATCAAGAGACATTTTCTCTTCATCAAAAGATTAATCAAGGCAGCAAGATAAGGATACTGAGGTGGCATCCAATTGTCTTCTCCAATCAGAAAATTCCAGATTCAAACAAGTCCAATCAAATCATGCCGAGTATCCTATGTTCTCATTGGTTGGAAAAAGTTTTGTAATTTTCCTATTGGCCCGTGATTTGGTGCCCTCGTGTAATTGGTTGACAATTTGGCAACCCTAGTTAGGGTTTGTAGGGATAAATCTTGGCCCTTGATCTTAGAGCGATCTTGGTCCTTCATGTAATTGGACATCTATAAAAGGCCAAGGCCTTCTCATTTGTAATTAATTAGTTTTTAGGAGATTAGAGTAGGCTAGCTAAGGGAGAGACTTGATCAAATTGTTGCTATGATGTTATTGAAGTAATGGATACTTCATTGTTGGTTCTTCATGGTGAATTACTTAATATTGATTTGTAGTGTTGCATGGTTTCCTCAATCTTTCACTTGGATTAGATTTATTTTCATGTTGAAGTAGTTTAGTCAAATGAAAGTAATTGTGGATTTTTACTTGATTGACTCGACAAATCCAGGCCACTAGTCTCTTGCTGATTGTAAGTGTGCCTTATGTGGTGAGCCAATGAAAATACTTAACTTCAATTGATATTCAATCTTTGGTTTGCATCCAATTGAGGGGATTGAAGCGGAGATATCGATGTGAAAACCATTTGAGTATTCCTTAAAAGCTTGCACTAGGTGGGTGGAAGTCATTGATAAAGTTGTATCTAGTAGGGTCCAAGTCCACTCATGATTCCTTGCATTCACAATTAGTAGTTGAAGTTAGCTAGTTTAAGTTTAAGTTGAAGTGGAAATTGGAAAAGCAAAATTATATTTTCTTTGCACATTGTGGAGCTAAATCTTTAGAAGTGCCAGAGTTGATATCCATTGAATGAATAGCATAAGTCCCCTAAGTGATTACTAGAAAATCACATTATTTCACTGAGCGAGTATCCACAATAGAAGGAACCTTCAAGTCATTTCACGATCTTACTTTGCAGGCTTGGCATGAGAGACCACCTTATATCAAGAGAGGATTGAATATTTGGTGTTTCACTCCAAAACATTGGGTATTTGATTCTGCATGTTGTAGTGGAATAAAACTCACATCAACAGGGCCCAATATATACATTCCACTCATAGGATTACAAAACGTTACCAATTATTATTCCAAGCAAAGGAACAACAAGAAATGACATTTATAATCTACTTAATCAATTGGACCTTATTATTTGCATGTGTTCCAAGATTACAAAATGTTATCTATGCTTTTCAAAAAGTGGAAAAATTTTCTTAACATAACCCTAAAAATCATTTTTTGTTAATTTTTTACCTTCATATTGCAGGGAAACATATTTTCAAACTTTACTAGAAAAACACAAACAACACACTAGACAATATATGATCATCAAACTAGGACACGGTGGCATTGCTCATTCAAAACCTCATTCTGCTCATTTCCCCGCTGTAAAGTGGAAGGAGTTGGATCTTTTGTTCAAAGATTCTAAAACTTAAACATTATGTTTTTTAGTAACTAAAAATCTAGGATGCCATAAACCTTGACCCTAGCTGTATGTTTTAGGGGTTCAGGTTAGGATTTTAAAAGAAAACATTGTCATTTCTGCTAAACCCTAACCATAAACATTTTTTCACATTAAAGTTAGGGTTAGAGTTACGTTTTTTTTAATTTTTTACTGAACATAAAGGCTGTCAAAGGTAGGCATTTTTGTTTCCTATTAGACATAAAGGCTACTATGTTCTTCTTTAATATTTTTTTAACCCTAATAGGTATGAACGTGTATTTGATTTCAGCTCATGTTTCACCATGCCGCAAGAATGATTTCGCAATGGCTTATTGCACACCAATTCTCAATTTCTAAGTTGTCTAGTACGCCCTTAAGGTGTTCCACACTCGCACCCAGTTTGTCAAGGTATGGGTATGCCTCAGACACCCCAAGTTCACTGTAGATATGCAGGTGTGAACCCACAATGAACCAAGGGCATACTTTGGGCAAACTGGAATGCACCTAGGCACACCCACTGGCATTGAGCACCAAAAAGTAAAGGAAAAAAAAACATATTTTAAATTTGTTTTCACATCCAAAACCCTATATCACCCATTAAATGATTATCTCGACCAGCATAAAAAACATTTTATTCTCTTCACTTTCTATTTTCTAATTTTGGCATTTTGAAGGGCAGCTAGTTCTTTTCAAAGGTCATTGATCGAGAGGTGCCAAAGGAGCAAAGATAGCTTGCACAAAGGAGATTTAATCATTTCAGGGAAGCATTTTACCCTACTCTTTAGACATTTTAACAATTTTTTCAAAAAAATCATGAAATTTTTCAAGTTTGTTGATACATATCAGCAATGTTTGGGGGCAGTCTATGATGGCATGGGCTCCATGGTAGAAAAAATAAAGGAAAAGCGTGGAAAAATCATATTCATCAATGTTGGAACAAGATGAACACGCTATTGAACCTCCTTGCACATGCATTATCTCCCAAATACATAACTCTTTGATACTTGCTTTGCCAAGGAGAATGTCATGTCCCCTCTTAAGTGACATGTCATTTTTCAGTGGATTTGCCTATCATGGACTCTCGTAGGCAGATGGTTTTGGTGAGTCATTCTGATAATTATTTGGAGATTGGATGGTCTTATTTGCTCTTGGAGAGATGGTGTCGAGCCTACTTTTTATTATTATGTGTTATGCGGAGCCAAAATGTTATAATTTTAAGTTGAGTTGCACTTTTTATTTTATAAAGTTACTTTTTATAAAAGTGCATTATAATAAGATTTTATAATGGATGCTTCTAGAAGTTCTTAGTGACTTCTTAGAAAAG
>MU228286.1:1509163-1527239 GCA_018584345.1 Thuja plicata | reverse complement strand
CACAGTTGGCTGGGAGTTTGATTTTTATATTTTGGGAGGATCTTCCTTGGAGCCGGGCGACCATTTCCATACCATTTACGGCACCTTTTTTGCTGGCATTTATTTTTGCCAGGAGCCGTACATGTACGACTGTACTTGCAGACCGTACGAACAGCAAGTCTGAGGGCAGTTTGGAGTTGCATTTTCATCATTTCATCTTCAGCATTCAGTCTCCAACATTTGCTCAATCTAGGTTCTTTCATTTCAGTTTGTAGTTGCAAGAAATTCTCAATTGTATTCAGCCAGTAAGGGTTTGTTTGTAATGTGCCATGTTGTAATGCTTTGAACTAAAAATTGCAATATCATATGTAAACATTTTGTTATCATTGAATGAATATATTGGCACTATTTTACATCAGCTATTTGAGTGGATTTGTTGCCCAACAATTTCATATACTCAGCATTTTACTTTCAACATTGTATTTAGTTTGCATGCCAAGTGTTTGACAAAATTTCACAGTTCAGTTTTAGTGGTTTTTTTAGTGGCCTATTTGGTAAGGGTCATTACAGAGAACTCCACCGTAAACAAATAATGAAGTTTCTAATGGGTACAAGTGGACATTCAAAAGACTTCTCAAATCGAAAAGTGGTGGGACATGTTAGAATAGAGTTTGGCTTGTTCATCTCAAGACAAGATCATAGTCCTTGTGCTATTCAAGACCAATAAATTGTAGATGCTTGTACATGGTGGTACCTCCAGGGGCAAGATTATTTGTTCCTCCAACCTCTTGCAATCAAGATTCTATCACAAGTATCTTTTATTATTTCACATTTGTATTGTAGATTTAAGTGCTTAGCATTCTTTAATTTATTTTACCTTTTATAATTTTAAGTTGTGTTGGTTTTCTCTCCAATTTCAAAAACTTCTAAGTTCTTCTACTGAACGGAATTGGAGTACATGCTCCTTTATACACTCAGTGAAGCGTAACCAATTGGCTGCTAAAAAACAAGAAGATTGGGTTTATGTTTATTCCAATTTGCATCTTCTATCACATAAGAAAGAACGCAACAAGGATGGATCAATGAAGCATTGGGATATGTGCCAACTTAGATGCATATATTCAAGCGCTTGCTAGTCACTATAGATGATGATGATGATAAGACACACAATCAACTTAATGGGAGTGGCACTGCATTTACTTGTTAAAATGATGTTGACAATGAAGCAAACGATGATCTTGATCTAGATCATTTTGATGATTGATGAAGATTGAAGATATTTATTATTTTTGATTGTCAACTTTCCAATTGTAATGATTTTCATCTAGAATCGTGACCCTAACATATATGATGTATATTGTATGGCATATGACAACTTTTTTTGAGAATATATATATTACACTGTACCCAACGGGAAAAAATTGTCGTACAGACACACTGCACCCGTACTAACTTAGCTCAATTTGAATGTGTTGAAGTGCAATCTTTGTGGGAACGGAGGCAGTAGAGGAATCAATCATTAAAATGACATCTTACAAAGTTGTCAGGACATGATGTGAGGACTTGTAGTACTTATCCTAATGATGTGACCAAGAAAATGTTAGTCTCTTTAGGCACAATGTGCAAAAACTATACTAATTCCATCCACAAAATCATCTAATATTTGAATTAAGAAAAAGCTCCAATCTTGAGGCACACTTTTCTACCACTACACAATTTTCCACACCAACTACCTCTTTCAAGAAAACCTAATACTAATGAAATAAATGTGAATACAATTTTTGCATCGTACAACACAACTGCAGCCCAACTCTTATTGGAGAAGATGAGACAGAAGGAAAATATTCATCATAGATAAAGAAAGCAATAGATAATTTTTTATATTGCTTAAGCATCCAACTCAATGTTGAATCTCCTTATTGGCAGGCCATGATTGATGTCATTGATCTTGTGAGTCCAAGTTCTTAGACCCAATTATATAAGAACATCAAACTTCATACGCAAAGAGAAGTGATGGGAGATGTATCATGTAGGTAAGGTAGTTGCTAGGTGTCGCATGCAACGGGAAATTACAAGTTGTCCGATTACATCAAATGGGTGAACAAATAGAAGGAATTGTGCATTGATCAACTTCCTTGTTGCATCTAATTGAGGCATAATCTTCCCAAAATTTATAGATGTAATGTCCCTTATTGGGTCATCCCTAATTTTTGCCCAAAGTAACAATTCCAACAACATAATTTGTTTACAACTAATTTTCCATGATTAAATCATCTAATAGTTATTGAACTTAAGAGTAAAGTAACAATAACATTAAATGAAATGATGAATAGTATCACTACTTGGATCTAATCTACAGTTCATTCCCAAAGACCAACTATAGTAGGGACTGGAAGGGAAAGCATGATAGGGTGCCCAAAGACTGTTCATCACAACTAAGCCCAGAGTGCAAAACGCCCAACCAAGACAATTTGACCCCTTGCCCCAAAAGTGGTGGGAACTCTCGTCCATCCAACATGAGGTGGTGTGCTTACATTGCAGGAACCGGTATGCTGCCTCTCACTAATGTGTCTCCTTTCTAACTTATACATGATTGCTTCTAGGTTATAGTTTCACTTCCCACAATCAACCATAGTAGGTATTAGAAGAAAAGGCGTGATAGGATGTCCAGAGACTGTTTGTCACAACTAACCCCAAAAGCGCAGAACACCCAACCAAGACAATTTGACCCCTTGGCCCACAAGTGGTAGGAACTCCCGTCCATCCAACAAGGGGTGGTGTGCTTAGGTTGTGGGAACTGTTCTACTGCCTCTCCCTAACATATTTCCTCCGAATCCACATATGATTGCTTCTAGGGCAATGAATAGATAATTTCATTAAATAGAAACATAAATAGATTGGGAAATTCATTAGTATCTTGATCAAAGACCTATAATATATATATATATATATATATATATAAGATCATTCATCCATATTGCATACCAATTCCTTGTTGGTTTACAAGTCCACTGAGTACTGGTTGCAGATTTGTATAGTTGATCTGAATTCTTGGATACCCACTACTAATGAATTCTTCTTCCTTTTATACCCTCCGATAAGATGGAGAAGTCATGCCTCTTCAATATTTCTACCCCTTTGAAAGATTCACAACTCTTGCTCTTAACTGTCGGCTTAAGACTTAACTCTATTTTAATTCTCTTATTCTTAGGAAACCGCTGCCTATAATTTATTTATAAAGTCAGATCTTATTTTGCCTTTGTTTATCAATAATGAACACAAGAGCTGCTTTTACTTATACACCCACTGCTCCTGGATAAATGCTGATATCTGATTACTGGGTTGGCCCTTTTTATGAGGAAATATATATTAATCATTCAAGGGAGATCGCCCACCAGCAATGGTTAAGGTGGTAATCCCTTAACCAATCTCAGTCAGCCTCTTGCTTATAATCTAGGTCGGCCTTCATAACTTAATCGTTGCTATTTGAGTTGGCCTCCATAATAAATTTTATATTTATGTCCCACAAACAAACCCAGCCAGCCTTTAAAGTGGAACGTTATTTAATGCCTGTGTTTAGCATTAATAAAGTTTGGGATCTGATTAATACGGCTGTATTTCTTCCTAACATGGTGGAGACATGACAATAGATGCATTAGAGAAAATGAAATCAGTCCACTTGCTATTTTTAGTGTTTGATAAGGTTGTGATGGAGTTTAGGCTCCAATATGTAGTCAAATTTATCATTGCCAATACATAAAATTGTGTAGTGGCAAAAACAAATTTATGAATAAACAACCTACATTATTTTGGAGTCCATAAATAACAACATTGGCAAACTTGAGCGGGTTAAATCTATAGCAGAGAAAGAGAGATCTATTACAAATTTTGTATACAACCACAATAGTGTGTTGAGCACTATGAGAACCTTCACCAAGGGAAAGGAGATCATGAGACCAAGTACAAGAAGGTGTGCCCACTAATTTCCTAGAATTGCATGATTTATGTGCCCAAAAGACAAATTTGAAACACATACTTGTTTTATTGGATTGAGTAGTGAGCTCTTTTGCCAGTGTCATGGTTTGTGTCGTCATTTCATGCCTTGTAACGGATGAGGCATTTTCAACGTATGCACATGAAATTGTTCAAATTTCAGAGCCCTTTGTTAAGAGTGTTAAGATAGATTGATGGGGATAAACCTCAAAATGGATTTTTTTATAAGCCCATGGACAAGGCAAAGGAGGCCAGAAGGTCCAAAATGTCAAATGACGAGATGAGGTGCATACCAATTTGGAAGATCATTGATGCTAGATGAGATCACCAAATGCATTGACACCTCCATGCTGCAAGACATTTGTTGAATCATTCAATCTTTTATAGTCCATACAAGGAGGAGAAGTGAGGCAGATTTATTAAGTACATTACCACTTTCTTTCGCAATGCAGAGAAAAGCCAAGAGCAGCCGTTGTGAAGTTGCCACCTTACAAGAAGGCAAAGGGCTTCTCTTCTGACATGTGCGCAATGGAATCAAGTAACATTATTTAATACTTTGTATTCGGACTTCTTCTGTAGCCTTTTTGCTTGTTGGAAATTTGGAATACATTATTTTTATATTAATAGATTTTGCTTTTGCAACTAATCTAATGTCATCACAATGCTAAGACTACTTTGGTGGCGATGCCAAATCACTTTCTTGAATGTCAATATGTATTCTAATCCAATAATGCAATTATTTTGCTTGAGAGCATTCTTGGAGTGTATTCTAAAAAACACAAGCACTTGAACCAACAGTAGACAAATAATTTGGTTTTCATTCACCACAACTTTCATCTTGGCTTGAAAAAAATCAACATTAGAAACTTTCCAATTTATGGCATTCGACAATTTCCTAATTTTCTAGCAAACACAGTAGGTCAGGGATTTTGGCTTTGAAGAGATTGATCTTAAAATTTTAGATTGATCGTAGCTGAGGAGATGCCTTCATTTAATGAAGACAATTTGGCTGTCTTGCATGTAGCTTGGGATGACTGTGACTGCACCCATATGGAGGGGAACAGGGATATAGGGGCATCAACTTCCACTTCATGTTTCTAGTTTAGGAAGCTATGAGCATTGTTGTATTTGTTTTGTAACTTTCATCTTGTTTTGTATTTGTTTTGTAATTTGGTTTTCAATCACCACAACTTTCATCTTGGCTTGAAAAAAATTCAACATTAGAAACTTTCCAATTTATGGCATTCGACAATTTCCTAATTTTCTAGCAAACACAGTAGGTCAGGGATTTTGGCTTTGATGAGATTGATCCTGAAATTTTAGATTGATCGTAGCTGAGGAGATGCCTTCATTTAATGAAGACAATTTGGCTGTCTTGCATGTGGCTTGGGATGACTGTGACTGCACCCATATGGAGAGGAACAGGGATATAGGGGCATCAACTTCCACTTCATGTTTCTAGTTTAGGAGGCTATGAGCATTGTTGTATTTGTTTTGTAACTTTCATCTTGTTTTGTAATTTGGTTTTCATTCACCACAACTGTCATCTTGGCTTGAAAAAAATTCAACATTAGAAAGTTTCCAATTTATGGCATTCGACAATTTCCTAATTTTATAGCAAACACAGTAGGTCAGGGATTTTGGCTTTGATGAGATTGATCCTAAAATTTTAGATTGATCGTAGCTGGGGAGATGCCTTCATTTAATGAAGACAATTTGGCTGTCTTGCATGTGGCTTGGAATGACTGTGACTGCACCCATATGGAGGGGAACAGGAATATAGGGGCATCAACTTCCACTTCATGTTTCTAGTTTAGGAGGCTATGAGCATTGTTGTATTTGTTTTGTAAGTGTACTCAAGGCCTGAAAAATCAGTTGCCTAAGGAAAAGTTGAGAGGATTTGGCAACATTGAATCTTCAATTATGTCTTATGGTTGAAGTTTGAACTTTAATTCTATTTCTACACACTCTAATAGGCATAAAATAACTCACTGCAGTTTTTTCTTCCATATTTTTTATGAGTCATTCAAGCTTCTTCATTTTGCCATGTCCTTCTCATTTTAAACCCATGTGATAACTGCCAAAATTAGTACTCAAAAAGAACATCCATTTCATCGACGTTGATTAGATAATTGCCAGTGTTTATCATTGAAAATGAAATAACTTTAAAGTAGTTATTTCCATTGATTCAAAATCGTTGGTTTAAAAATTCCTACATATCTATTGGATAGAAATGCAAATGTACAATCTAAAGATCTCAAATTGTTTAGAATAGTTTGAAGAATTATTCCAATATTTCACATTGTCCTAATGTATGTCTAAGCATTGAACTGTTTAGGCACCTTATTGCCTTGCATCACTACCAATCAAGAGTAAGTTGATGTAAATAAGGTTTCGTACCAAACTAATTTCTTAGTGGGGTCCTATTCACATGTTAACTTAGGTCCTATGTATCTTTCTAGAAGTCTTAGTTGTTAATGGAATTTTATCTCATTTACTTCGAGTCATTTAATATTTGTTTAAGTTAATTTTCTCATGTTATAGAATTAAGCCACATGTCAACATCTTGTTTAATCCTATCACTCAACTTGCCTATACAAGCAAGGTTATTGTACACTTGGTGACATATCTCACAGATCATAATATCAAGCAAGATCATTCCTTGCATACGTTGAAGGTTTCTTGTGTTTTTGACAGATGGTCTTGGAGTGTTGAGCTAATCTTCAGCTCCTACACAGTGTAGATGAGAAGAGCATCAAGGAAGGGTTCATTGCAAGCAATAGCTCAACTAGCTGACCAGAACTAATGAATAGATGTTAACATATATGTATATTGATGAGATTTTATCTGGCCACACTTATTTATATTGCAAGCACAAAACGCATAACATGTAAAATTCAATACAACATTACTTGCAACAAATTTGCTCATTAAGTCGGGCTTAAAAACTGCAATTAGGGAAGAGAAATTTGAGAAGCATACCAAATATGTTAAGTCCCAATCTCACATATATTGGTTTAAAGAAACCATCGACAAACTGAATAAACCACCAGGTGATATAGAAAGTTATTGCAACTGGAAACAGAACCACACTGCAAAATTGTGTTCAACATTTCAATCCCGCATAATCATCTACTACACATTTCAACGTAAATTAATAAAGCCCAAATCCTTATTAGAACTGAAATTTGAAACAAAAGAAATGGTCTATCAACCAATAGGTTTCAATTAATTGTGCAGAGCAATAAATGGAAAAAATGCCTTCCTACCATCCACTGATGAACTTTTTTGAAACCCAGCTCTGCAGAACAGCATAAAAAGCCTGGTCAATACAAAACCACACAACAACTTCAAATCAAGAAACTGTTCAAGTATATACTGAGTTTTTGACAACAACAAAAGAAAAGATAATCAATGCAATAATTGGAAACAACATCACAACTGCCCCATGGTTACAGAGACAAATAAGGGTATGAATGATTTTGCCAAGATCCATAATTCAGTTGCTACTCTTATGAAACTAAACACTTACACAAAAATCTACAGAGAATTGACAAGTGTCCTAATATATTGCCACCATGGATTCAAATTATCCACGCTGATATCAAAATGCATGGCACATGTAAAGATAGTCACAACATGAAACTAGCTTAGTAGCCATTGCAATAAGATGCAACATTTTGTTTCTAAAAATGTAAAAATATGGTATTACAATGGATCAACAACAAAAAGGAAAAATTTGCATTTAAACCTAACTCTTGCCATGTAAATTTCAAAAACAATACAGAAACCCTCTTTGACACGTGAATTTTTTAAAAACCTGTCTATTGACATAACAGAAGAAGTGTACACAAACAAGGGTCTATAATGTAACAAGAAACATCTTACATGCTATTTCCACTTTAAATTCAGTTACCATTATACTTAATTGGAGTACAGTGTCCCTCTTAATCTCCATTATTGCATGTGATGCTTCAAATGATAAGATAACAAATATTTAGGTAGACTTCAAATGTGTTTATGGCATTACTTGAAAAAATAACTAACCAACCATCAAAGATTCAAAAGTAATCATGACGATATAGTTGCAAGTATAATGCAAATCATCCTTAGGTCTCATGTGAGCCTATGACCTAGCTGTGACTAAACAAGTTGGGAGAGAGGCATAGAAAAATCAATACAGAAAAAAAAACTCAGATCATATGTTTAAACATTAACCAATATGTTGTCATATCCTAAAAACCAGCTTGATGCAAGGGCTCCTAAGCTTCAAATGCCAACCCTGCAAATGACATGAAGAAGTAGCAACCTTAAGAATTGTGAAAGATATTCCAAGAAACAAAACATATGCCTGTATGTGAAATTAACAAAAGCTGACTGCGCTGCTAAATTGAATTTCACAAGATTATGTCATCAAACACTAAAATTGGACTTGCACGGCAAAATTGAGGATCACTTTTATCAATTTCACTGTTGATATGCTATATTGTATAGAAGTTGATGGCCTTGCCTCTAACGTTCCTATTATCATACTCAAGAATGTGATTATGCCATCAAGGACATCATGGAATTCATCCCATTTTGAATGTCTTAGGAACAACCTTGAAACCCTTTTTGTCAACCACTCAATGATCAGAAACCTATTTTAAACATGCTTCTTAGTTTACCATCCCATTGTGCTTGATTCGACCATAATAATAAATCAAAATGTCTCTAGGTTGAATCTAGCCAATATTTGCTCCATCAACACATGTGATTTCCCTTGTGTCCTGTTGATGAGTGTTTTATGACCACACCAACACAGAATAAAGTGCCAAAAGACACTTTATCCTCTTTTGAACAAAGACACCCCGTATGTTAAGATTGCAAAAAGATCATAGAGGCAACTCCAAGGCTTCTATTGTGTACTTGTGACTTTAGTGTGGATATTAGCTTGTTTGGCTTGACGTATGCTAGTAATCCAAGGGGACTTATGCCATTTCACTCTAAGTTTATCAACTTTCTTCACAAATGATATGGCAATGAAGTGCTTGATCCTAAACTAACAAGGCTTTTGAAAATAAATTGCAAATAGATGAGGGTTTAGAGAATCTATTCTAATCTATGCTACTCCTAGAATGCAAGAGACCATGAATGTATTTGTGAGCTCTACAAGGCTTAGCTTTGTCATCAACTTCCACCAAGCTAGTGCAATCTTCTAAGGTCAACAATAGATGTTCAAATCATTACTATAACACCAACACCATCAATAGATGCATATCAATGTATAAGCAACAATTGAAGTTAAGCTTATATTTAGATTCCACTTGACCTTGCAAAGTGATTTACAATCAGCAAATCACAAGTGGTATGGATTAGGCGAGTTTCACAAAGATTCATCCGCAATTTCCTTCATCCAACTAAAACTACTAAAGCACTTAAAGCAAATTCTAAACTAAATCCTTGAAGCAAATTCTAAACTAATTTGAGAGATCAAAGAACCACACAATACTTCCAAAATCTTCACCAAATCACCACACTTCAATAATTTATTACAATCTTGGCAGTATCACAGTGACAACTCTCCAAAAACTCCCTTTACAAATGAGAGGACCTAGGGTTTATATAGGAGCCCCAAATAAATGAATGGACAAGATCGATTTGAAACCAATGGCCAAGATCTTCTCAAGAAAACCCTAATTAGAGTTGCTACAAATATTAAATATGTATACAATGACAACAAGGCACCAATCTATGGGCCAGTGAGAAAATTACATCATTTTGAAATACATATCCACATGAGAAAGCATTCTACATGTGCACTTGGAATAATTTGATTGGATAAGGATGAATGGATGTCATCTCATCATTGAGCAATCCTTGTTTCAATTTCACAACTTCATCCTTAGGAATTCTTCATTATCCTTGGAATTCTTTCTCTTGGATGTTCTGACTTTGTAGTAGCTTCCTAACTTTGTAGTAGCTGAATCCTTTGCATTTTCAACTTCATTGTTTGGAATTCGTTGTCATCTTCATCCTCGAACTTGATCCTTGGGCCAATCCTCTGAGACATATTGAAGTCCTCCTCAGTAATTTGAATCTTCCTCAATCCATTTTCTTGCATGACTCAATTTGTGAAAGCTCCCTTTCTCCTTCATTTGATCATCATTCGATCATCACTTCTATGTATCCAACCTTGCAAAGAAAAAGAAAATACTTGTGTTAAAACATATTTGTTTCATAAGAAAATAATCAATAAAACATGTATTGATCTTCTAACAGAGAATCAAGTGTTGTAAAACAATTTGCAAATTTTAATCTTCATGAGCCTAACTTTATTCTCATCCTTCATTTAAAATGCAATCTTACCAATCACTCCTCTTGTAGACTTTGTTTTTGTTTTTACCTCTTACGGCCTGGTTTCAACCCGACGTTTTTTGGTGCCCTGTGAAGATCGTGGTTGCCCTTGCCTTAAGTCAATCTTGAAATCAGTTCGCAAGATGCTTGGTGCATATTATTATATTGCGATTTCAAGTCTTACTTGAAGTTGTCTTTTATCCTTAATCAAAATTGCACCTGAAACTTTTCTCAAAATTTGCTAGCCTTATGAAAAGGGACTTCGATCACTTGGAGATTTTAGTTGCGAATTTGCCTTCAGGTTTGCCCTTCAATTCACTGCTCTACTCTTGATCTACTTTGGATCAAATGATTTTAGTTTGAATGTGAAGACCGTATATATATCCGTCTATTAGATACCGCACCCCTTCATCTCAAATAGCCGACCTTACATGCATTTAAGATTTTGTTGCACATTTTAATAGTAGAAGACTCATTTAGGTATTCTAATTTTACATCGCATTTAGCCTATCCTCCATCTCAAGCCAACCTAGTAAATACTTCTCCAATTTCTCAAAAATCATCGCCCTTGTTGATGCTGGTTTCTTGATCTGATATCCTCTTTCATGACTCGCCTTCTTTTCTCAGCCTCCAATGATCTTCTTCAACCTACAGTCTTGAATTGATTTCTTACATTGTGTTTAAACCTTGCCCTTTGATGGCAATTTAAGGTGATTTCATCAAAACTCTACATCTCCACAACGAATGTGAGATTAAAAATATGACATCTTTGCATTTTTTTCTTTTTATCTTTCACATTATCACGCTGGTGGAAAATCAACCAGCATAGGGATACCTTGGGTTTCAGTTTTCTCTTCATTTTCTCCTTCAAGCCTTCACTCAATCTCTCAAGTAGATATTCAACTGTCATAAGGACAAATATTGATTGCATCATTAAGCTTGTTTCACACCTTCCCCAGCTGGTGGAAGATTGGCCAGCATGGGGACAAGTTTGGTTGCATTTAAACTTTGTTCATTTCCTTGCACTTTGGGCATGGTAGAAAATCAATATGGATAAGGACACTTGGATTTTGTCATGCTTGCTGCCATTTCACCAAAAGGGGAAATTCGATGTCCATGGGGACCCTTTGTTTTCTTGCTCATTTGGTCTTAAAGGCGAAATTCGACCAATATAGGGACAAGTAGAAATTGCATGTGCATAGGGACAAGTGGAAATTCCTTATCCATTGGGACAAACTTGGTTCAAGTGGAGATTTTGGCTCCATAGGGACAAAGTGGAAATTCTATAGTCATAGGGACTAGTGGAAAATCCATATCTATAAGGACTTTCCACCCCAACTTCTCCAAAAAAATTCTAAGTGTCTCGCCAGTGGAGAAAGGGCCTTCATAGGGACAAAGTGGAAATTCCTTATCTATAGGGACTTTCCACTCCAAAAAATTATCCAAGTGTTTGACTAGTGGAAAAATGACCCCCATAGGGACTTTAGCATTTTGACTTTGTTCTTCATGCCCTTGAGTCAAAATTCGACCTCCATAGGGACTAATGGCCTTTTCAACTTGAATTTTACTTGTTTTCGCTTCTCAAGAGTAAAAAATCGACCTCTATAGGGACTTTTCATTAGGACTTAGTGGAAAATAGATTTCCATAGGGACTTTGCTCTCTACTTGCAAGATTTCATGGTTTTAGACTTTTAGTCCAAATTAACAAGTAAAATAGCGCATTAATTAATACATCTTGAAGGCCAGTTGACTAACCCAAACATCCCGACACTAAGGAATTTTCTCATAGGACTTACATATGTTTGCATTTTATCCCTAATGACTTTAAACCCTTAAAACCTGTCCATGCTTGCAACCTTGGTGCCTTGAATATTTGACCACTCTGCAACCTTTTAAGTTCATAACTAACACTGTATTGGCAAAGCTCTAAAACTAACAAACGAAAAGAAGGGGACCTCATTTGCAATGGGGCGATGGTGTGAAAAGGTCACATGTCCCTATTAAAAAATTGTGTGGTTATGAGAACAAGCTCAAGAGTTTAAAGGGAGTCGAGGAATGTCAAGGTTTCCAAAATGCCAAAGAAACAAAGATTGTTAGCTAGTATATCCTTCTTTTAGCTTTTTCTATTAAATTTTCCCTTGACAGATCTGTGTGCCCTATTTCGATATCTCAAATGTTTACTAAAACTCTCTAAAGAAAAATAGGGTTAGGAGGACCTTGATATTGATATTTCATTTTAGTAGCCTTGGTATTAGTTTGATGTCTCTATCACAATTCAACTATGTAGCTTTGAGTCAAACTCATCAACCCAAATTACATAAGTAGTCGTTCACACAAACCCATCTTTCAAGAGAATTAATAGTCCACTTATCACTCATTGCATCTAAGCACATTTGTTGTATGTTTTAAGGCTAAACAGCCAAGGGGCATGCACTATACCCCTTTTGGTATGCTGCAACTTTGTGCCAAAAGTGTCATCTTGACACCTACAACCTAAGGCACTTTTCCTTTTTTAACTTTTTCTCTTTTATTTTTTGTTTGAAGCTTTCACTTATGCTTGTGAATTTTATAACTTTTGCCAAAAGTGCACATAGTGCATCTTCTGGTCAAAATGAATTTTACCGTCCTAATTTTTGAAAGCAAACATCTCTTTGATCTTTTAGTTGACCTAGTATATCAATGGAGTATTTTGAGCACTTTAAGTCCATGAAACTTTGTTCCGTTATTCAATTACACTAGCAAACTAAAACCAAAAAATACATTTCCCCAACAAACTTTCAGCAAAATCTAACAAAATTGATTTTTTGGGATTTTAGCACGAGCGGCAATTTTGGTACTTCCATATGCCTCATTTTCAAGGTCAAATATCTTCCATTTTCTTTCGTTTTCAATCAGTTCCAATAGTAGCACTGTTCCACAAGGACAAGTCCCCCAAAAAAAATTGTCCCCTATAGGGGTACGTTTCCAAGAGTTGAGGATTTGCCAAAAATGTCCTTCCAAAGAACCACAACCCCTTGCCCCATTCGTCGGGGATGCCACCAAGTCGCTTGCTATATGGCACATGACATTACATACTACATGCAACCTTTAACTTCAGAAAATTAGTTTGCCTTTCATGGGGCACTCGCAAAGATGTTATATTGCAGATTTTGCCTTGAAGATTTCAGTTCACCTCAATTTATAAGTCAACATCATCCCCCTCCCACCACTACTTTGCCTCCATTCCCTCACCATCCCCAAATTTAGGCATTTTGTCCCCCCATCTCCAAAACCTGCCTCACTGTCAAGAAACTTCATGGAACTATGAATATTAATGATTGTGTAGACTTTACAGCATTTAGTAGGCTTTAAACACGCCTAGGTCACAAAAATGACATTAATGGCATCATAAATAGTTTAAACGAGGTAAAACAAAGCTATTGTATGTGGTTGTTTTAGTAGGGGTACCACAAGGTTGTGGAATGGGCAGAGCTGAAGCAATAAAACTTAAGCCTTTCAAATATTAATAGACATCACTCATTAATGAGAAGTGAGCGGAAAATTTTTAGGTGATCAATTTGCCAGTCCCCTCCTAACAAAGGTTGTTTGAAGCTGAATTTTGATAAACCCTCAAATGCTAACCCAAGTATAACAGGTGTTCCAAATATTATCAAAGATAAGAAAGGTATGCTTATTATAACTTGTACAGAGCACATTACTCTAGCAACAAACAATGAAGCATAAGCCTTGTTGGTCTCAAGCTCGCGCACATTTTAAATATAAAAAACTTCTGAAGACAAAAGTGACTCCCTCGTAGTTATCAATGGAATGGTGAAGAGGAGCATTCACAGTTGGAAACTCAACATATCTTTTGAGAGGCAAACCAAGCAGCTGATTAGCTAATCAATAGGTGTCTCACTCGCTACCTTTTCAAAATGATCCAATACTCTCATGGTAGATTGGCGAGGTCTGACCCCTCTAATGTGATCATATTCAATTCCTCCCTTGTTTGTTATTACTCAACAGCAAAAGCAAATAAATAAATGAAAAGGGGTCAATAAAAATGAGGATTCCAAAAACTTTCTCTATGCCTAGAGATTGAGCATATTAATTACCCCTTTGTAGTAGAGCGCAACATGAAAACTATACTTCCATTGCCACTTTAACAAGGCCTAAATATAAAACCAAAAAGATTGATAAACATTCCTACATTCTAAGGCAGGTAAAAAGAAATATAACACCACAAAGATTGATAAACATTCTTGCATGCTAAAGCAGGTAAAAAGAAATATAAAACCACAAAGATTTGATAAAAGTTATAGCAAGATCGGATTCTCGCATAATTAATTTAATGGGTGATTAAATTAATCAATTAAACAATTAAATTTAATGGGTGATTAAAATTAATTAAATCAAACTAATTAAATTAAATTATTGGGCTGGGCCCAAATTGCTTCTCAAATACAAAACATATTAATCAAATCAATATTGGGCTAGGCCCATTTGTATTTTCTAAGTCACAACATTTTGTAATATCTATGTCTAGCGCCAAAATCCAAATGAAGGCCAACAGGTTGAAAAGCCTTCTATTTAAGCAAGGCATCGCCTTGCTATGAATATATAAAAAATGCACTCAATCACTCTCATACATGCCTGTGATCTCCAAGTCTGCTAAGAAACAGCAACACATGTTCATGCGATCCTCTCTAGCACCATTAACGGCAAACTACTGTGAACTGCAATCATTAATAAAGAGCTGCGATTCCAAATCTTGCTATCTACCTTGGCGTCATTCAAATTGAAGGCTCAGAATCTGATAGTGGTGTGATTCATTGGTGACTCAGATCCTCAAACCAGCGAGTTATATATTCACTAAGACCCTGCGGATCAATTCAGATTATACATTCAGCGCATAATAAACATTGGTCTGTTACTACAACAACAGAATTATCGATATGGACCTTGTCTTAGATACTGTGACAAAAGCGATCTGAATCTTGATGTACTGTGACTACTCCGATCTGAATTTTATACTGGGACTATGATCTACAGCAAACATATACTTGATAGCTGAGGCTACAATCTGGTGAATTGATGGTTGGAAGAATAGCGTTATTGGATTTGCTTCGTGGATCGAGGATCCTCAGCAAATCATCAGCGAGATTGAGAAACTACTGTGAGTTATTGCAATTGTATTTTGAGAAGCAATATTTGATTTAAATGTTGCTGGGTTTTTCCTCCAAGAGGGAGGTTTCCCAGGGTAAATCATTGTGTCATTGTTTCATTCTGTTACCTTCCTATTTAAATTATTTATTATTTTAGTATTAATAATCTGATCACAAAATAACATGGTATCAGAGCAAGGTCTGTACTAACAAGTGATCAGATTTAACCATACTCCTCCAGTTTTCTGTTCTTTCTTTCGTGTGGCAAGATGGTGACAGGTTTAAAGGTAGAAGACAGGCTGGAAGGAGCACTAAATTTTTCGTCTTGGAAAGTGTGTGTTCTTCTTGCACTTGAGGATAATGAATTACTTCAGTTAGTGGAAGGACAAGAACCAGGATGAGTTAAGACAGTTCAAGAAGAATGCACTAAAGGCCAAGAAGATTCTAATTGATTCTGTGAAAGACCATATTGTACCTATTATAATTTATCGCCAAGTTGTCTTCAGCTCGAGAGATGTTCAAACAACTTGAAGGAATGTATGAGATCAACAACTTAAGTCGGGCACTTGCATTGAGAAGACAACTGCTTCAAGTCAAGATGGAAAAGGGTGAATCAGTCATGGCCTTCTTCATGAAGATTTCAGAATTAAAGGATCAGATTTAGGTTATTGATGGTGAGGTTGTGGACAAGGACCTTGTCATGCTTGCGTTAAATGGTCTTCCTCAATCTTGGGAGCCATTCATTCAAGGTCTAAGCGGGAGAGGTGAGATTCCTACATTTGATCATCTTCGTGCTGACTGTATTCAAGAAGAATCTAGCCTAGCAGCAAGAGGGATCAAGACTACTCATAGTGAAGAAAATCAAGTTCTTGCTACTCAATCCGTCAAGAAAGGTGATCATTGGAAGAAGAACAATTTCAGATCTAATGGTGCTCCTGATCCAAGAAAGAAGCCAAGGGATCTATCTCACATTCGATGCTTCAGGTGTGACAAGTTTGGTCACTATGTCAGGGATTGTCAAGCTCAACTCAAGCAACCAGAGGCAAATTTGAACGAAGTGGCTGATAAAGGAAAAGATGAAGATTTTCTTTAAATTTCTGCATTATCAAGTAATGTTCCTACTGACAGTAACACTTGGTTGATAGACAGTAGAGCATCTAGACACATCACAAGTTATAAAGATCAACTTTCAGATTTAGTTGAGAAGGATTACAACCTTCATGTTGTCATTGATGATGATGCTCGATATTCTGTAAGAGGTTTTGGTAACACTTCTCTTAATTTAGATTCTGGTATTTCTATATAGTTAACTAATGTTTTACTTGTACCGGGAATTAAAAGGAATCTAATCCCAATATCTGCTTTAGAAGATAAAGGTTATCAAATTGCATTTTCTAAAGGAAAAGTTCTTCCATGGCCTAAGAGATCTAGCATCAAAAAACCTCAAGTCATTGGATACAAGTTTGAAAGTCTATACAAGCTTTCAGCTCGTCCCTTTCAGGCTCTCTTTCATTCTACATCTGAGTCTAGCGATCTATGGCACAAAAGACTTGGTCATTTTCACTTCCGTGCTCTACCTATACTTGAGAAAATGGTTAAAGGTATGCCTAAACTTAGTCATGTTCTTAATGATTGTTGGTAAACAGATTGTTCTTTTTGAATTTAACTCTCAAATACCCAAATCTAAAAGAAACGATCAGATACCAACAGTTGGATAATTTATCATCAGGTTGATAGATTTCCTCTGAATTGAAAGGTACAGCTCCCTTATAAATGATATTCAATGAATTTGTTTATTCCTAAATTAACTGGGTACGTTCTTAACCTGAGAACAGAAGAGGAAAACCAAGCCAGCCCTAGACAAGACTGACTCAGGCAATAAATCCGGCTCTAAAACTAGCCAATCCCAGAGATCCACACATCTTATGACTTCCCGGCATTGGAAATGCAAAATGAATGCTGAAAATGCAAAGTAAATGAAACTGAAATGAAATGAAGATCAAACATTCTTATTTCTACAAAGTGGATGGATGAAATACTCAGATTCGCAGCCCATTCCCCATTTAACTCCAAGATGCAAGACGATGTTTACAATGCGAGTGCAACAATTCCCAGATTGAATACAAACAGAGAAATTAATACTCAAACTCTCAGATTTGATGTAAAACTCCCCTTTATTATAAACATTCAAATAATAATACTCAGACTATTATGAACTAACAACTTGTCTGCTAAAATCATTACAGAAATCCTAACATTTAATCTCAAAATGCAAATACAATAACAAATGCTCTCTCTCCTCCTTAGCACTCTGTCTCTGGCAGAAAAGAAGAACCCCTCCTTCCGGAAAAGATTTACAATAAATAGATCTTCCAGCAACTTTTCGGTTTTCCCATGTCTATTCGGTTCTGTAACCATTCAGTTTGTAACTGAATCTTGGTCTTTTTTTAATTCCATTCTTCCACGAGTTAAGAAAAGTATTCCAATATATCTTTTGGACATATGGCATTAGATTAAAATTATTTCCCTTATTTATGGGTATTTTTGATGACCAAGACACCTATGCTCAATTTGACATCTTTATAGCTCTGGGACAGCCACGACATTGCTTAGTGTCCCACTCT
>MU228286.1:1471156-1491344 GCA_018584345.1 Thuja plicata | reverse complement strand
AGAATCCTTAGTTTGCAGATTAAAGAAATCTCTATATGGTTTGAAGAAATCTCCTAGGATGTGGTACCTTAAGTTTGATGCCTTTGTGTTGTCAATTGGATTTGTAAGATCGAAATCAGATCATTGTTTTTATTTCAGAGTTGAAAAGGATCGCCTTCTTATTGTTGCATTATATGTTGATGATATGTTGCTATTTGGGAAGGGTAAGGGTATGATTTCTGATTTTAAATCTTAGTTGTCAGCACAGTTTGAGATGAAAGATCTTGGGGCAGCAAGGTACATCTTGGGTATGGAAATCAGTAGAGACAGGTCTAACAAAAAACTTTGGTTGAGTCAGAGTAAGTATGTGAAGTCTGTGTTGGATAGGTTCAGCATGGCACATTGTAGACCACTATGTGTTCTTGTTTTAGTGGGAAAAAAGTTATCTGTAGATGATTGTCCAAAATATCCTAGTGAGGTGGAGGACATGAGTAGAGTACCTTATGCTAGTGCAGTTGGCAGTCTTATGTATGCTATGGTTTGTATTAGACCAGACATTGCCCAAGCAGTGGGAGTACTGAGTCAGTTTATGGCTAACCCTGGACGGGTACATTGGGATGCAGTTAAGTGAGTATTCAGATATTTGAGGGGTACATCAGATTACTCCATATGTTACCATGGTACTCCATACGACTATCTTTGGAAGTTGCCCTAAAAAGGAAAGTGCATGATATAAGTGTTTTTAGGGTTCCTGACAAATATAGAAAAAGAGTGTATTGTTGGTATGATCGGGTGCTACTGGATTAGTCTTAGTGTGTCGATTGTCTCCTGAAAGAGATTGCATTGCAAGTGTGTTGTAACTGTTGTGTTGAAGATAATACATTGTGCAGGTTTTGGAGTGCTGGGGTTTTTTACCGAAAGGTTTTCCCCAGGGTAAATCATTATGTCATTCTCTATTTTCTGTATGTATGGTATATGCTACAATATTATTTATTAAGTAGCTTAACAAATCTAAAATTGTAAGGATTTAAAAAGAATTTGCACAATACTTTCCTTATGGGATTAGTGTAGGAAGTTGTTTCCGCACCTGAGTTTCCTTACACCCCTAAAGACCATTTAGGGTTCAAATTTGACTCTACCTTGGGCATATCATTTTTTCCTTTTTACAAACAAGACTCATGGGGTCTGATGCTTCTCCAAAATACCTGATTATGGATGTTTACAATTATCCCCTTAGGACTAAGCCTTGGTACTCCTACACCAGTATGTCTATGCGCGATCGTGCTAGCTCATTGATACATTTGAGGCCAACTTTATTGTATGATTGCATATCTTATTTATTTATTGGAGGTTGAACCTGATGATTTTGGGCCCTGGCCTATTTTTTGTAATGCATTTTCTTAATTATTGGGAAACGTGATCTTTTATTGGCCGACCTATTGTTGTGATTGCTTTATAAGCTTATGGAATTGTTCCTAAGGGGTGTCAATCTTCATAAGATTATTTGGCTTTAGTTTGGCTAGGGTTTGTAAGGGTTTTTTTTATCATAATTAGGCCTGTATTATTGGCATGTGAGACTAAATATTGTAGTTCCATTGTAAATGAGTTTCTGATAATAATTGAAGGTTGATCTTTCATTTCTATCCATCTTGGCATATTGTTTCCATTGTGTTGTCTTAGATGCAAGTATTAGGCTTATCTCCTTAAGGTTTCTCCATCCTTGACTGCATCAAGTGGTATTAGATAAGGGTTTTGCAACCTAGGGTTTTCTTGTGGGGTGGCGGTTGAAAGTGTAACCACCCTAATTTGGTCTACTCTAACTAGAGACCCTATTTGCCCTAAGTGTGATCATACCCCTAATTATGTCAAGACAATTACTCAATTAATTGGCACAATTCATTAAAATTAATTTAATCTCCTAAAAATCAAAGTGATTTCATCACTAACTCACATTAATTACATTGGTCTATTTAATTAAATCAAAAGAATTAAATAAACGGTTGAAGTAATTAATTAAAAGGAATTAAATAAATCTCCTAATTACAACTCCTCGCCTTGCAAAAATGGAAAGTCAATCTATTATCCAATGAGAATTAAATCACTTGGATCACCTCACATGGATCACCAAAGATTCAATCTCCACCTCTCTTCATAAATCAATCTTGACCTCTCATTCCTCAAATTCTTCTATAAAAGGAATGAATTTTGAGCTCAATGGGCCCCTAATTTTATAATTTCATTTGCAAACTTATTCTTTCCTAATTTATTAATGCATTTTAGCTCAATATTCTTAGAATTTCATAATATTTCATTTTGGAGCACTAAAATAAACTTTAGTTTAGCATTTAGCTTGTATTTTACTTAAAAACTTTCATTCTAAACTTGTATATGTCACTGATTTAGGCATAATCTGAGGGAAATCATGATCTAGATTACACTCTTCTTAAATAGGAAGCAATATGTCGCTTTTAGTGATTTCTATGTGCTTTTCACTTACTATTTCATGTTTTGTCACTAATATAATAACATATTGAAGTGTTATGTTGCAGCTTGCAGGTACAATAAATACACATACATTTCTAGCGCCCACCGTGGGGAAATCCTCAAATTTCTCCTTATTTTTAAGTCTATTTTCACTCATTTGTGTTCTCTATTTTCAAGTACAGAGTTGCATTTAGTGACCAAAGCTCGCCTTTAGTTGCAAAGGCTCGCATCTGGGAAATATCATCGCATCCAGAGAATCAAAGATCACATCCGGTGAAAGCTCACATCAGGTAATTCCTTCATCACGTCTAGTTCCAAAGGCTCGTTTTGAGGATCATTAATCATATATAGGATTTCTAGGATCACATTTAGTAAATATAGTCACATTTGGTTAGTTTATTTGCAAATTTAAAAGTCTAACCACTAATCTACTATCCATGACTATTTTTTATGTTTTGAGCGGCCTAACATTTTCTTGCAGATTTCTGTCAGAGACTTTTTTGTTAAAAATTTGGAAAGCAATTACTAATTCATGGTTTACAGGTTGTAAAATTATTCAACTTATATTTCTTTTTGCAAGCTTTCAAACTTAAGTACTTTTTCTTTCATTTTATAAATTGATCAGAGGACTATGCTCTTTTCCTTTAAGGAAAATCAGAAACTCAAAATTCAATTTACACATGATAAGAATTTGGGGAAATAAACAAGCAAATTTTTGAAAGTTGAAAGTAATTGAACAAGCAAACTCATTTAAATTGGGGAAATTGAACAAAAAAACTTTTATTATATGTTTTGTCAATTTTTACAATAGGCACTTAATATCGGATTTAAACACATTTCTTAGTCCAACTAGAGGATTTGCTCTTTTTCCCAAGTTGGAAGATTCAAAAACTCATTATGGGGTATTGATTTTTTAGTCATAAAATCTAAGGAAATTGACGTGTTTGATGTGCCAATGGGATAAAATGGCATGGAATAGGAGAGTATGTTCTTATTCTTTTGAAGAATCATAAATCTAGACTCCTAAGTCGCCAATCCTTTTTAATTGCTTTCAAAACATTAGAGGGCCTGTCGGTTGAAGAAAAAATCTCCTAGGAACAACCCAAGTGAGGACAGGTTTTACGCCAACCCTTCCAACTCACTATAATCAATATGATTCCTTGTAGGCCAAAGCCTCAAAAGACGTAGTCGGCTTTATTCTCAGAATTTTGACATCATTCCTTGAACATGCTTAAGTGTGTGTAGAGCGGAGCCGCTTGAATCTTGCTTGCGAGACTACACACATTTGAGTACTCATAGGGCTATATGCCTCAATTTTTCCTTGTGCAATTCTATGGGGGACGATTGTGAACGGATGCCCACAATTAAACAACACTT
Organism: Thuja plicata; assembly: GCA_018584345.1. Classification (NCBI taxonomy): domain Eukaryota; kingdom Viridiplantae; phylum Streptophyta; class Pinopsida; order Cupressales; family Cupressaceae; genus Thuja; species Thuja plicata. The sequence goes on along the minus strand of MU228286.1, from coordinate 1,487,504 downwards.
ATAGTTAAAAACTACCTGGTTTATCTCTGAAAGGGTGAAATATTTGTGCAAGGCAAATAGTAATTTCCCCAAGATACTCGTCATTTTGTGTCCTTTCTTGCATTTCGAGTCATCTAATACGGAATCATGCCTGGAGCCATTGCATTTTTGGTGATGGTCATATTTTGATTAGCATGTGAGTGTGTACTTGAGTCTACAAGCAAAGATTTTCACTCTATGCCTAAAATCTAGGGAATAAGGATGTGTTTTTGTAACCTTAAATAAACATTGCTTGATGTGTCCTAAAAAATCACTAAGAAGATAAAATTATCAAAACAAGCAACAAATTTCAATCCCTGACATACATTATGTTCAATACCTATCTGGAAAGTCTCAGAAAAAACCTGTTATCAGAAAAAATTTCACGTATTTCAAGACAAACTAACATCAAAATTGCAAAACAACCAGAGGCTCACATCTGGTCAATTTCATATTGCATTTGGTTGCATAGGCTCGCATTCAAGGAACTTCATCACATTTAGTAAATCCTGGCTCGCATGTGGAAAATAGGATCACATTTTGTCTGTGTAAGCTCGCATCCTGTATTTCAAAGCTTGCATTTGGGGAGTCGCATCTAGGACAGTGGGTACTTGCACATGTGTCACTCATAGAAACTCAGTATTTTTGGATACCCTTTTGAATCTTCAGTCTGGTCCTATTTCTCTTGTTGGTCCACCTATCATTGTTTCACAACTTGTTTAGGAGTCTACCTTTCATGTCCTTTTGGATTCTCGCAATTGGTCCCAAAACGCGTGGTCTTTTCACTTAATAAAACCTCTTGATTCTCAACTCACTATCAGGGCATTCTAACCCTCTGACATTGGAGTCACTCATTCAAAACAAATACAAACACTCTTTCACTACTTGGACACACCTATTTAGACAATTTTACATCCTATTAATATAATTGGAAAATCTTTGACAAAGTTAAGACCCAACTTTCATGGTTAAAAAAAGACCTAATCAATACCTTGCTAACGACTCGAAGAGACCTCCTAGATTACTCAAGTTTCAACATGGAGATACATCTTGCAATCCCCTATTTGATCAAAGCTCACCCGAAATGGAAGCACCTCATCAAGGATGGAGTGCGGCTTTTGACGAATCTAGAAAAGAACATGATGATAGAGAAAGACATGAAGAAGCACAAAATCATGGTCTTCCTTTGTTTGATTCTGATAGTGAGGAAGACGTAACAGAAGAGGAGTATAATAAACTCAAAAAGGTAGAAAATTCCAAAATACCTTGGAAAAGATCATTGGTGAAGACAATGAGAAATACTTCCTACACTTGGCTTCTCTTGGAGTCAAACTTCCCAAAGACTATGATGTTGAAAGACTAAAGTAAAAGGAGGTACAAACACCTATTTCAATCCTCACAAAGAAATTAACCTTAATTCAAACGGAACTTGTGACACTCAAGAAATAAAAGATCAAACCTACGAAAAAATACTCTTTGGAACACATATGTCCATTTCCCTTTGATAGGAGTATAAACATGGTTCCATTTCCTCCTAACATGGAAACACCCAAATACAAAAAGTACATGGGAGAAACATATCCACATGACCATGTTAGATAATTTTGTGCTCTAAGCATAGAGTACATGCACGAACCTACTTACCTAATGAGGTTATTTTTGGGAATTCTAGGCGAAAATGCTATAGAATGGTTCTCCAAACTCACACCAAGTGTGCAATATTTTGAGGAGTTAATACAATAATGTATTCAACATTACTCCTACAATGTCCACATAATGTAACCATGATGTATCTTTGTAACATGAAACAAAGAGCGGGTGAATCCTTTACACACTTTTTACAAAGGTGGAGGAGAATCTTTGCAAGGTACTCAAGAGCAATACCCGAATCGAAAAAGATGGAAACATTTATCAACAACTTGGTATCCAAAATGAACTACGCCTTACAAATACAAGATTCACCTAGTTTTGATAGAATGATCAAGAACGCTATTCGTGTCAAACATGTTATGGTCAAGAAAGGAGAAATCGCACTCCAAAGTGACAATAAATCTAACAACTACAACAACAAACCTAAGTGGTGGAACAAGAAAAAGAATTTTGTTAGTGATGGAGTGGTAGAAGAATCCAATACAAACACTAAATAGGTAGTGTTCAATCTAATAAACAACTTACAAGAAAATAAAGAAGCTAAGGTAACAACTACAATACCAAGAGCAAACAATGATACCAAAAAGAGTAAACCATGGATGTCCAAACCTGAAAGAACATTTACTCCATTGGGAGAACCTCTTGAGACAGTTTTGAAGAATTTCTTGGATAGAAAAGTCCTCATAATATCATATTCAAAACCATGGGAACTGAAAGTTAAACCAAGATGGTGGAATGACAATGCCTATTGGGTTTTTCATAGAAACAAATGACATAAGACTAATGTCTATGTTAATCTAAAACACATAATACAAGACCTCATTGAGGGAGACAAAATCAAAGTGGAAGGACATACCACTAATAAAGATTACACGACATATAACAAACCATTCCCTAACTATGAAAACGGGGAAGCTTCTAAAGGAAAATGAAATAAATTCAATTACACTTACTCTCATAACAATAATGTGATCAACATGTTGGACATCAAAAGTGAATCAATCAATGTGATCACTATTAAAGGTTCCAAAGACAAATCAACTCATTCAAACATGGTAAATCGAAGCAAAGCACAAGTCATGATCAAAGGAGTTAACTCCTCATCTAAGCAAGCGACATCCTCTAAAGCACCTATCGTCACAATTCCTAAACCAAGAGTGACAAGAAAAATAGTTACTATACCATCTGCAAACTATAACTTGGTAGATCAATAACAAAGGACCTCAGCTCAAATTTCTATATTTGAGTTATTACAAATCTCTTCAGTGCATAGGGAAGTTCTTGAACAAGCCCTACATTCTGCAAATGTTCCAAGAGACATTGATGTAGACAAGTTGTAGGCAATGGTCAATCACATATCAGCTCCACATTACCTCTACTTTTCAGAAGTAGATGACAAGTCCTTAACTCGTCCATGTAACCAACCCCTTCACATTAAAGTCTTGATTCACAAATCCTGTGTAAAACGTGTATTGATAGATGGAGGCATAGGGTTGAACATATATACTCTCAATCTAATCAATAAATTGGGTCTTTCAGAACAAACAATTGATTAAAGAAGTAAGATAACCATTGAGGCTTAATGTGAAGAAGAAAGATCGTCCAAAGGGCTCATTGTTTTACCAATCAGAATAGAACCAATTGAATGCAATGTGGTTTGTCAAGTTCTTGATCTACCATTGGCCTATAAAATATTACTAGGGAGACCTTGGATACATGAAAGGCGAGCAATACCATCTACTTACCATCAATCCATTAAATTCCCACATAATGGGGTGGAAGTGAAAATTCATGCAGATTCAAGCTATACTTGCAACAATGTTAAAGAAGACAATATGGTTCCTCACAATAAGGAAGTCCCACAAGAATCCACACCTGAAACCTCTAAAGATATGGTGATGAGAAGCTTTGGAAAGACACTAAAACTTGAAGAAACTAGCATGGGGGAATATAAACTAGACATGACGCCATCACTGACTAACATTCTTGTGTCTCCAAGATCACATGGGAAAACTTCCCCATATTTCACACCTACTTCATCAAAAGAACAAGATATTCACAAACCAACTGGTATGGTTAGATCCTCTACTTCTCAAGAGGATGAAAAAGAAGATAAAGTAGTCTTGGCTTGGCTCTGTAAAGGAGAACATAGAGAAAATGAAGTAAAATATGTGGAGATATCCCCAGAAAAGTATGGAAAAGGATATGACCTTCTCAAACAAATGGGATACAAAGAGAAGGGACCTTTAGGAGATAAAGGAAAAGGACTCATTGAGCCTATACACACAGAATTCAGAAACACCAAATACAAAACAGGGTTAGGTTTCAACAACAATTCAGAACACCCTACTTCAAGAGATGGTCCAATCTTAGATGAAGGAAGTGATGATGAAGAAGAAGAAACAGAACTTGAACCAAGGACATATGAAAGATTACTACACATTGGTACTACGGATCCCGATTATCAAGGAGAAGATAAATACCTACCTTTTTAGCGCAACTAGAGCATCATGTTCCTTTTTTGTCACAAACTAATGTCCAAGAAGTAGAGGAAGAAAAAGAAAACTCCCCCGAAGTCCAACAGATAGAAGAAACTCCTGAAGAAATACTCCAACAATAAGATGTACATCCTAACTGGGGGAAATTGGTGACAATTGCACATATCCTAGACTTATCACATTTTGATCTACAGATGGCTAATAGGGTACATCAGTAACTATTGTTGAGTTTCTAAACAGGTCTGATGATGAGATAACATATTCACATGATTATGAATGTGATCACATGTCTGATGCTACCATGTACATTGAGGTAGATGTGATTCATAAATTTTCACCTTTAGTGGAGAGAGGAAAAAGTTCTAACACCTCCCCTAACATTGTTGTTGTCCCAGAATCAGATGAGATACCACTACCCAGGATTATTGATGGAAATGTTGGTGCTTTACTAGGTTTAGAGGACATTCAAAGGATACAAGCTATGAGTTTCAATCTGATGAGAGAAGAATAAGAAAGCTCAATTGATGAGTTGCTAGAGTTATATCCACATATTACTAACAATGACCCTAATAATGACGATTCGACTCTTAATGATCTAAACGCTATAGAAGCTAACTTAATGGAACATGTCTTGTCAGTTAATAGTCTTGACACTAACGTGATGTTTTCCTTTCCAAACTTTGAATCATTATCCTTGGTAAACCATGACCTTATTGATTGGACCAATTCATACCCTACTCCTATCATGCACTTTCCCAATGACTATACTTTGGCCTATTATCTAAATGCTTGTGAACCCTATCCTTCTTCCACCAATGCAAGGAGCACGAACATGACAAAGGAGGATATCAAGTTTCTTAGTCACAAATTGAAAAATAAAAAGAAACAAAGAACTAATGGTGAAAACCACATCGTGGCAGTATCAGATTCTAAAATAGTAAAAATAAAATATGTATCTGATGGTGAAAACCTCTCAGGGGCGCCAAAAGATGAGATTCTTGATATCCTCCTTGAGCACTTTAAAGAAATATCTTCAGTTCTGATAGAACCAACACAACCAGTTAACTTGGGAACAACATAATCTCCTTAATTTGCTCACATAGTACAATCCTTATCAGAAGAAGAAAAGATACAATTTACTGAATTCCTCAAAGAGAAGAAGATCAACTTTGCATGGTCTTACACTGATATGCTTGGACTCAATCCTGAGTTAATAATGCATCACTTATATATAGCTCATGGAATTAAACCCATGAAACAAAAACTAAGAAAGATTCATCCACATGTGGCATTACTGGTCAAAGTAGAGCTGGAAAAACTATTAAAAGCTGGATTCATAAGTCATCGCTTATGTAGGATGGATTTCTAATGTGGTACCAGCTTCTAAAATAGATAAATCTATCAGAATTTGCGCAAACTTTAGGGAATTAAACAAATCTTGTCCTAAAGATGATTTCCCATTGCCAAATATTAATATGATTATAGATCTTGTAGCAGGTTATCAGATGTATTCTGTCATGGATGGATTCTCGGGCTAAAACCTATTGGATGATATCAATTTTGATTACTGATCATGTTGTTGATATTCATGTTTTGTCACTGATGTCAACATATATTTCTGTGGAGAGGACAAATTGGTTACTTGACTGGAAGAAGTGTATAGACACTGTACGGATGATTCATAATGATCGAAGTTGGATTTATGAAGAAGGACGTGTTTTGACATTATTCCTAAGGTTTCTTGGCTTTATGTTGCATATTACAGATGTTACAATTGATTTGGTGAAGACTGGTTTCTGGACTGTAACTGTGATTCTAGAGAGAGAAGGTCTCTGTGTTTCTGGTATATCTTTCTGGCAAAGATATTTCAGATGATGTGAGCTTATTGGTGGATATCTGACATATGTTTAAATAATGGGTTGAGTTTTATTGTGCTTTGGTTACTGGTGATGTCACATGTGGCATGTATTATGAAGGAGACCTATTTTTTGGCTGACTTCAGACATGTAGCGTGTAAAATGAATTGTGAGCATGGATTGTAGATCTGGAAGCATAATTGATGGATTGTAAATAATTTTTACTTGTTATAGGTACCATGTGTATCTTAGTAAGGGGTCAAATAATTATTTGTATATTGGAAAGCCTTAATTGGCCGACCTAATTAATTATTTGTGTATTAGGAAAGCTTAACTGGCCGACCTAATCAATTATTGTAAGAGGGTATATATGAGTGATCTTTTCTTTTGAAAAGATGTGACAGAGATTAAAAGGTGAAGAATAAGTGAAAGTTGTGAGGCTTGTTTAGCTGTTGGATGTAGAGAAGAGTTTATGAGAAGAGTACTTCATTGGAACTGACCAAGCAAAGATAGTTGCTATCAGATAGTTCACTAGATTGTGTATTTGCTTTACACACTTATTCAGATTGTAAATCCTTGAGGGTGGCTTTAACCTTCTTTGGGCAGTGTGCCTTGGCAGTGAGCCTACTATTCCTTTTGACTCCTAACAATGTAAGTCTCCTAACATGGGCTATGTACTGTAATGTTGTAACAAGCTCCTAACACGGCTAGATCTTTTAACATGGATACTATACTCTCAGTAAATTATTTGTGGGTGTTAATTCCCACCGAGGTTTTACCTTTAACAAGGTTTACTCGACAAAAAATACTGTGCTATGGTGTTGGCATTTATTGTGTTATCATTTACATTTGCGGATTTGGTTTATAAAGTTTAAATTTTAATAATTTATATCACAACTGATTCACCCCCCCATCTAAGTTGTCTTGTGGATTGTTATTCATAACAATTGGTATTAGAGTTTGTGGTCCTTAGAGAGTAATTTTAACATCTTGAGGTGATCCTGAAGATGACTTACTACAGGAAGGATAGTCTGAAGTTTGATCCTGAAAACTTTGACAGTTGGCAGAACAAGATGAAAACACATTTGCTATGTTTGGGAATTGATTACTGGATGATCACAAAGAAGAATGAAAATATAGCGACTGAGGATGAATTAGAGAAGGCTACTAAAGATCAGAAGAAGATATTTTCATGTAATATGGTTGCAAGGGAATCTTTGATCAATGTACTTTTAGAAGGAGAATTTATAGAAGTAAAGGACTTGGATTCTGCACATGAGATCTGGTCAAGATTATAAACATTGTATATTGGAGACAAGTTTACTAAGCAGTAAAAGCTACAAAAATGGAAGATAAAGATGGAATAACTAAAGATGAGAGAAGATGAGAATATTAGGGCATATGGACAGAGAATTAATGAAGTGGTTACTGGTATTAGAAACTCTGGAGGTACTTACAGTGAGGAAGAAGTGATTGCAAAGATACTCAGATCTTTGACACCTGCATATAGAACCAAAGTACAAGCTATAGAGGATATTATACCTTTGACACTGAACTTTACTAGAGAGATGTTGATTGGAAAGTTAACTACATTTGAGGCTACAGAATTGGGAGACACTTTACCTAAAGTTGAGTCTGCATTCAAGGCAACCGTGCACAAGAAAAAAAAGACCTTATCTGGAAATGCAAGCACCAATAGTAATGATCTAAGAGAAGAACTTGGAGCCTATGCAGATGAATGGGAACAAATATAGGAAGAAGAAAGAAAGATAGATGAAGTTGTGGCACTAATTGCCAGAAAAGAAAAGAGAGGCAAGGGAAAGTTTGAAGGCAAATTACCTTTGAAATGTTTTTCATGTAACAAGATTGGTCATTTTGCATCTAGATGTCCTACAAGAGTTCCAAAACACAAACCTAAGTTTTTCAAGTCTAAGTATATAAAAGACAAGGAATGTTATTATGCTAGTAAGGGTATATTTGGTGATGATGATGGTGACTATGATGAAATTGGATTTATTGTTATTAAGGATAATGAACCTATACATGAAGAAAAAGCCTTAGTATCCCGAGTTGAAAAGAAATCTGAATGGGTTATAGACAGTGGTTGTTCACACCATATGACTGGAGATAAAAACAAGTTTGTTAGTTTGAAAAGACATGATGGTGGTGTTTTCAGATTTGGTGACAACACTCCTAAGCTTATTATTGGAGTTGCATCTATTTCTTTGGATGGAAAGACTAACACTGACAATGTATTACTTGTTGATGGACTTAAACATAATTTGTTGAGTGTTGGACAGTTAGTGCAAAAGGGTTATCAATTGAAATTCATTGATGGGAAATGATCTATCAGAAGTAAAGAAGGAAACTTGATCACATCTGGTACTAAATCTAGAGGTAATATATTTGAATTGAACACATCTGAAGCTTCTTGTTTTCTTGTGAAGGTTGATGATAGTTGGTTATGGCATAAAATATTTTGTCATGTTAACTTCGATAACATTGTGAAGGCAAGTATGAAAAAAGAAGTAAGAGATCTACCTAAAATTGTAAAGCCATCTAACACTATGTGTAGAGAGTGTGTTATGAGGAAGCAGACTAGAAGCACTTTCAAAAGCAAAGTTTATTCGGAAGTTGGATCTGGTACATACAGATCTGTGTGGTCCTACACGAATAAGATCATACTATGGTGAAAGGTATTTTATACTATTTGTTGATGAATTTTCTAGAATGACATGGGTTACTTACTAAGGGAGAAATTAGAAGGATTTGAAAAATTCAAGTTATTTAAAGCAAAAGTTGAGAATGAATCTAGTTTGAAGATAAAGTGTTCGAGATCAGACAAAGGAGGAGATTTTACATCAGAGCTATTTAATACATACTGTGAAGAGCAAGGAATATATAGACAGACATCAACACCTAAAACTCCACAACAGAATGGGATAGCAAAGCGAAGAAATAGAAGTATATTAGACGTTGCAAGGACTATGTTGTTGGAAGGAAATGTGTCACATGTTCACTGGAGAGAAGTAGTTGGGACTGTTGTGTACACACTAAATAGAATTTAGATTAGAGAAGGTACAAGTAAGACTCCTTATGGATTATGGTTTGATCATACACCTACTATAAAATATTTTAGAATATTTGGCAGTAAATATTATATCAAAAGAGATGATGAAATAGGCAAGTTTGATGCTAGAAGTGATGAAGGAATATTTCTTGGTTATTCCACTAAGAGTAAAGCATATAAATGTTTTAATATGAGACTGAGAAATTTGATTGAAAGTGCCAATGTGAGGATAGATGAAAAGTTTCAGATTCAGGAAAGGATGTATGACTGTGGCCAGATTACAGAAACAAAAGAGGTTACTGCTGAACTTGAAGAATCTTTGATGATTGATAATGAGATTGAAGATGAACAGGCTGAAGCCACTGAGACATTGAAGACACCAAGGTATGTTAAGAAGAACCATCCTTAAGATCAAATTATTGGAGATGAAAATAAAGGCATGATGACTAGATCTAGATCTAGAGCTAGAGATGAGATTTGTTTGATTTCTCAAGTTGAACCAAATACTATTGATGAAGCATGTAGAGATGAATCTTGGACTAAAGCTATGGAAGAAGAACTTGAATAGATAAAGAAAATAATACTTGGGAATTGGTTCCAAGACATAAAAACAAGAACGTGATTGGTACTAAATGGGTTTTCAGAAATAAGATGGATGAGGTAGGAACAGTGGTAAGAAACAAAGCAAGACTGGTATGTAAAGGCTACTCACAACAAGAAGGCATAGACTATGAAGAAACATTTTCTATTATTGCTAGATTGGAAGCTGTGAGATTATTTATTGCTTATGTTGCACATAAAGACTTTAAGGTTTATCAGATGGATATGAAGTATGCATTCTTAAATGGTGATCTAGAAGAAGTTTACATTGAGCAACCTAATGGTTTTCCTTTGACAGATGATGAAAACATGGTTTGCAGATTGAAGAAGGCACTATATGGATTGAAACAGGCACCAAGAGCATGGTATGCAAGACTGGACAAATATCTACTTTGTCTTGGTTTCAGAAAAGGTAACGCAGACAGTCATTTATATTTGAGAACTGATGAAGATGGAATCTTGATTATAGAAGTTTTTGTTGATGGTATTATTTTTGGAGGCAATGATAAGATGAGTAAGAAGTTTGCTAAAGAAATGGAAAATGAATTCGAGATGTCAATGACTGGTGAGATGAAATTTTTTCTTGGTTTACAAATTAATCAGAGTAAGAATGGCATTTTTATATCTCAGACCAGGTATCTTAAGGAAATGTTGAAAAAGTTTGGAATGGAAGATTGTAAACCTATTGGGACACCTATGGTGACTAGAAACAAACTAATTAATAGTGATGAGACTCAAAGTGTTGTTGAGACTAAGTACATATTGATGATTGGAGGTCTACGATATCTAACTCACACCAGACCATATATTACCAATGCAGTTGGAATTGTGGCTAGATATCAGGCAGATCCTAAAGAGACACATTTTTCTATTGTGAAAATAATTTTCAGATATTTGAAAGGGACAGTAGAATATGGATTGTGGTATGAAAAATCAGAAGATTTTACTTTGCAGGCTTATACTGATGTTGATTGGGCAGGTAATGTGGATGACAGGAAGAGTACAAGTGGTGGTGCATTTTTCCTTGGAAAAAGATTGATTTCTTGGTTGAGAAAGAAGCAGAACTGTATTGCTCAATCTACTGTCGAGTCAGAGTATGTTGCTGCTGCAATAAACTATACACAAGTTGTTTGGATGAAACAAATGATTAAGGACATTGGAATAATTTTCAAAGAACCAGTGGTTATCCATTGTGATAACACTAGCATAGTGAATATTTTGAAGAATCTTGTAATGCATTCAAAGACTAAACATATTTCTATTAAGTATCATTTCTTGAGGGAGAAGGTAGCAGATAAAGAGATTAAACTGGAGTATATTAGTAAAAAGGAACAGATAGCAGATATATTTACTAAACCTTTGCAAAAAGTTGCTTTTGAATATCTCAGAGGCATGCTTGGGGTGGTGGCCCCTCCCAGTGGTAATTAAATGATGCAAATGTGCATCAGTCCATTGGATCTTAAAGCTATATCATTCTCTAGACTTGATGTATGGATCTACTCCTTAGGGGGGAGTGATCGCAGGAGAACAATATGGAGTAGATTTGGGTGATCTTGCACCTGGTTGACGAACATCAAGATTTGAAAAAGCTACACCTTACAGAAGACTACAGATGAGTTATGGCACCCTTTTCCATTGCTGCCAAAGGGGGAAGGAATCTATGTGAAAATCCCTACTATTTTGAGAAATTTGTGTTGAGGATATTGAGAAGATTGTATTGAGAGAGAGTACTTTTGGGTTGATGCATATGGATTTTCCCATATGTTGCCATCAATTTCAAAGGGGGATATTGTTGGTTGATATCAGTTTTGGTTACTGATCATGCTGTTGATATTCATGTTTTGTAACTGATCTCAACATATATTTTTGTGGAGAGGATGAACTGGTTACTTGACTAGAAGAAGTGTATAGACAGTGTACTGACGATTCAGAACAATCAAAGTTGGATTTATGCAGAAGGATGTGTGTTGACCTTATTCCTAAGGTTTCTTAGCTTTATGTTTCATATTGCGGATGTTACAGTTGATTTGGTGAAGACTGGTTTTTGGACTGTAACTGTGATTCTGGACAGAGCAGGTCTCTATGTTTCTAGTATATCTTTCTGGCGAAGATATTTCAGATGATGCAAGCTTACTACTGGATAGACGACATATGTTGAAATAATGGGTTGAGTTTGATTGTGGTTTGGTTATTGGTGACATCAACTGTGGCATGTATTCTGGAGGAGAGCTATTTGTTGGCCGACTTTAGACATGTAGCGTGTAAAATGAATTGTGAGAATGGATTGTGGATTTGGAAGCATAATTTATGGATTATAAATAACGTTTACTTGTTATAGGTACCGTGTGTATCTTATCAAGGGGTCAAATAATTATTTGTATATTGGAAAGCCTTAATTGGCTGACCTAATTAATTATTTGTGTATTAGGAAAGCTTAACTGGCCGACCTACTGAATTATTGTAAGAGGTTATATATGAGTGATCTTTTCTTTTGAAAAGATGTGACAGAGATTAAAAGGTGAAGAAGAAGTGAAAGCTGCAAGGCATGTTTGGCTGGTAGATGTAGAGCAGAGTTTATGAGAAGAGTACTTCATTGGAATTGACCAAGCAAAGACAGTTTCTATCAGATAGTTCACTAGATTGAGTATTTGCTTTATACACTTGTTCGGATTGTAAATCCTTAAGGGTGGCTTTAACCTTCTTTGGGCAGTGTGCCTTGGCAGTGAGCCTACTATTTCTTTTGACTCCTAACAGGGTTTGTCTCCTAACAGGGACTATGTACTGTAATGTTGTAACAATCTCCTAACAAGGATAAATCTTTTAATAGGGATACTATACTCTCATTACATTATTTGTAGCTGTTAATTCCCTCTGGGGTTTTACCTTTTACCATTTTTCCTCAACAACAAATATTGTGTTATGGTGTTGGCATTTACTGTGTTACCATTTACAATTGCAGATTTGGTTTATAAAGTTTAAAGTTTAATCATCTATATCACAACTGATTTATCCCCCCTCTCAATTGTCTTGTGGACTGTTAATCCTAACATAACCAAATTAAGATCGCTCCTGACGACCAAGAAAAGACAACATTTACATGCGCATGGGGAACATTTTTTTGGAACGTTATGTCATTTGGGCTAAATAATGTTGGAGCTACATATCACTAAGCTATGACAACAATCTTCCACGATATGATACACAAAAACATGGAGGACTATGTGGATGATACATTAGCCAATTCAAAAATAAGAACAACTCACATTGAAGACTTGAGAAAGATACTAGATCGCATGGGGCAATTTCAACTAAGGCTTAATCCAAAGAAATGTGCATTTGGAGTTCAATCAGGGAAACTCTTAGGGTTTATTATATCGGCTAAAGGAATTGAGATGGACCCCGAAAAGGTTAAAGCTATAATGGAAATGTCACCTCCTCGCAATATCAGTCAAATGAGGACACTTTAAGGAAGACTTCAGTTCATCAGGAGATTCATGTCCCAACTAGCAGATAGAGTGCAACCTTTCACAAAATTACTAAATAAAGGTGTTACTTTCAAATGGGGTGAGCATTGTGAAAGCAACTTCAAAGAATTAAAAGATTACTTGGCTACTCCTCCTATTTTGATGGTGCTTATTCATGGAAAGTCGTTACTGCTCTATATCTCAGCTACGACTACCTCGCTTGGAGTATTTCTAGCACAAGAGGATGAAAACAAAAAGGCAAGAGCTATCTATTATATTAGCAGGACCTTGGTGTCTAATGAACTCAACTACAGTATCATTGAAAAATCTTTCTTAGCATTTTTTTTGCATCCCAGAAGTTGATACACTACATGCTCTTGCATACAGCGAAACTTATTGCAAAAATAGACCCTCTCAAATATCTCTTGAGTAAAATAGAATTGGCAGGAAGAATAGAAAAACGGGTCTTAATCCTAAGTGAATTTTATATTGAGTATGTAGACAAAAGGGATATCAAAGGACAAGTCCTAGCAGATCAACTAGCTGAGTTGCCATTATAATATGATGCACCTTTGATAATTGAATTTCTAGATGAGATAATCATGCACTTAACTGAATATCTATGGAAGATGTATTTTGATGGTTATTTCACACAACAAGGATTTGGAGCATGGGTATTATTTATCACTCCTCAAGGCTACAAGATACATAAGACATATAAAATGATTTTTCCATGCACAAATAACATCTCAAAATATGAAGCATTGGTGAACGGACTCAAGCTTTCTATGGAATGGAAAATCATAGAGTTACATGTTTATGGTGACTCTCAGCTCATTATCAACCAAGTGAATGGTGATTACCAGACAAAAGAGGAGAAACTAGGCCTTAAAAATAGTTGGTAGAATATTTGAAAAATTACTGTGTCTTCATCACATTCCAACAAATTCCAAGAATGGAAAACAAAGTTGTAGATGCTATGGCTACACTAACATCCATGTTACAACTGGAGGAACACCAATTCCGCTATGAATTCTTGGTGGAAGAATTATCCTTTCCATCCTTTGATATACCTAAATCCCAAGTTATTTGTGCCTTAAATGCCCAAGACCAATCCCGATATGCCAAAATAATTTCTTATTTTACTGATCAAACCGTACCTAATGGCTTATCTAGGAATGAAAAAGAGCTTTAATTAGGACAACATCACGTTATGTCCTCATCACTACTAACTTATATAGACGAGGTCTTGACGGTACGCTTCTTAGGTGTTTAGAACAAGAAGAGTCTGACCGTGCATTAAAAGAGGTTCACGAAGGTGTATGTGGATCACACTCGAATGGATTTTCATTAGCTAAGAAACTATTAAGAGTTGGCTACTATTGGCCTACAATAGAAAAATATGTTGTGCAATTTTCTAAAATATGTCACAAATGTCAAACACATGGGAACCTTATCCATGATCCATCGAGAGAACTCATACCTTTTATAACACATTGGCCATTTCAATAATGGGCCTTTGATCTTATTGGACAAATTTATCCTAATTCTTCAAGTGGACACAAGTACATCATTATGGCCACTGATTATTTCACTAAGTGGGTTGAGGTCGTGCCGCTGATCAAAGCCACTGGCAAACAAGTTATTATGTTCATCTTGAACTACATCATTTGTAGGTATGGGATACCCTCTTCTATTGTAACAGACAATGAGGGTCAGTTAAAAAACCAAGATATCGAGGACCTTTGTACACATTTTTATATCACTCAACATTTTTCTTCAATCTATTATCCTCAAGGTAATGGACAAGTTGAGGCTTCAAATAAGAATATTCTAAAAATCTTACATAGAACTATGAGTAAGTCTGGCAGAGATTGGCATTTGCAACTAAATCTGGTACTATGGGCCTATAGAATAAGTATTCGAACACCAAAAGGAGCCACGCTATTTTCTCTAGTCTATGGCGCAAAAGCAGTGCTACCCATTGAATTAGAAATTTCATCTTTGCAAGTATCTCTCCAAGGTATTGTTACAGATGAACAATACCGCATTGATAAGGTTCAAGCACTAGAACTACTAGACGAGCACAAACAAAAAGCGTTCGATTATCTCAAAGTGTACCAAAAAAAAATGTCAAAAGGGTACAACAAGAAGGTAAATCCATGACACTTTCAAGTGGGGGATCTCGTTCTAAGAGAGAATCCTAAAAATTAGCCAAACAAAGAACAAAAGGGCAAGTTTGAACCCAATTAGCTGGGGCCTTTTGTTATTATTGAAATTTTTGGGACTGGATCTTATCAATTAGCTATGCTTGAGGGAGATGTTCTACCTGATCCCATCAATACTCTACACTTGAAATGGTTTTATGCTTGATATCCGGTTTACAAAGCTGTGCAGTGGAAATAGTTCTCAGAAAATACCAAAAAAATCAGAAAATTGATCCTAAAGAGATCCAAAAATAGTGGAAAAAGTCCTAAAAAAATGTATCATTGGTGAAAACCTGGAAAATAGATGCCTTCATACTAACAAAAAAAAAGAACAAAAAAATTGAAAAAGAGAAAACTGCCTTGGCAAAAACCTGGCAAACAGGCGTCTTGGTAGCAAAAATAAAAAGCTTTTTCGAGTGGTGAAAACCTAGCAAACAGACATCACGTGTACTTTGTGATTCCCAAGATTTCCAAAGGCAAGGGTTAGTATCAAAGGTTTTACAATGATATAAATCCAATACACAAGAACCACTAAAATGAATAACTTGAAACGTAACCAATAAAATGTACAAGCAAAGAAAGGAAAACAAATGAATGCAAACCCCAAAGTGCTTGAAGCTTCTATTGTCTCTCTCTACTCCTTCTGAAACATTGTTTTTGATGCTTAGTATTGGTGTGGGCAGCGCCTATGACTTGAGAAGCGTCAAGAATTTGATACTTGAAATGGGAGTGTAATCGCAAGATGGCTTGAATGCTAGAACCAAACTGACATAGTAAAGCCGCACGAGAGCTTGAAATCCTGGATCCTTCAAATGGTTATGAAGGGTTTATTGTATAGGAATCAGGGATGATATGAACGGTTGAGATCAATCCCAAAGATAGGGAGATGAATGGTTGAGATTAAAAGGAACTTGAGAAGCCATCAGTAAACTCCACCTCTTCATTTGGTAAAGAGGAGATAGAGTTTGGTTGATTGTAGAGCTAA
>MU228286.1:1424860-1439979 GCA_018584345.1 Thuja plicata | reverse complement strand
GACCAGATTTGTAAAATCAGTATACCAACTGTCATACTCTATGAGTACTCATAAATAATCTCATGTAACTCCCTATACATGTGGGCTAATATGCAACTGCCCTAGCCAAATCTGCGCGATGAAACAACCATCTGCTCAAGTGTCTCCACCCACCCACACATGAATCCATGCTAACCTCTGTTAGGCATGAGAATACCTGTAATCAAACCAACCGGATACATAGGTAAATGATCATAGTGATCACATATGTATTCCCAGGTAAGATAACAAAAAACTATAGAAGGATCTCCAAAGTATCTTCATGCAGACGCGACTGCTATAGAAGAGCATGACTCAAATCGTACATCTTGCCCCATGACCGGAATCCACATAATGCGCCACACATCCTCAAGTGTGACAGTCATCTCACCAGTTGGGAGATGGAAGGTGTTGTGCTCCAAGTTCCATCTCTCAGCCAGAGCAGTCAATAACCCTTGATTTACCCTTATATCAGGTAAATCTATAAGTGACGTCAATCCAAGACGCTCTATGATCTGTAACTCATCAGGTGTCAATGCTCGGGACAAGGCAAGGACTTGTGAAGGGCGAGGTCCTCAAAATGATACAACCTCAAAGTCAATTTGTCAAAGAACACATTTAAAGGTTCAAATTAGTAATCTAGCTAAGGTAACTATGCAGAAAAGCTATCAGTTAAGTCTTTTTGGCCTTCAAAAAGAGGAAAAACAATCAAATTGGAAAAAACCTAACTCCTAAACTGAAAATGACATTGTTTTTACTAGGTGTGATCCTGCATACTAGATGTGATGTGCGATTTACCAGATACAATGGGAATCTGGGAAGAGATCCTATTTTAATAGGATGTGACACAAAACATGAGGTGCGAGCCTATTTTCATAGGATGCGACATATTCAAAGGTTGAGAAATATTTTACCAAAAAAGATGCAAAAACACAACATAGGATACAACCCTAAATTGACGAGGTGCGATCCAAAAATTTGTAAAAAACTGAATGCGACACAGGTTTGACAGGACGCAACTCAGGATGCGAGATGCAATTCAGAATTAAAATCTTCCTAACTATTGTAAAAATTGACAAAATGAAAAACAAAAAGCATAAATAGGTAGGTATCGATGTACTCACCAGTGGTGCATACTGGGTCAGGCGTTGATGTCGTCAGGCTAGCTCGAATCGATGTTTCTCCACATGGACCACCATCTTCTCTATAGAGCTCTAAATTTACTAAGGATAAAAGTGAAAATGAATGAGTAAAAAGTGAATTTCGAGATATATATTGACCTTTTTGAGCTATTTAGGAGCTTCAAAACTCTTCCTGGACTATCAAAATGCAATTTTGTTCTTCTCAGAACTATCGGGAATGAAACCAAACGTGTAGATGATATTTTTAACAAGCATGGTACATATTTTATGACAGCCTCCCAAAATGCAAAATTGCTATATATGTTCAGAAAATGATTTGCAGGCTTTACACAATCAGTTTTATGGGTTCTATATCACCAAATTGCACATTCTTCATCAAAATCTTGGTCCTACATCATTTTATCATACTCAAAACTTACATTTTCACGTAGTCGACCTGGTAAATTTATGTTTTCTCTTAACACGCCTTCACTTCATCATTTCTTTTAATTAATTCTTTCTCAATCCAATCAATCTGTTCAAGTGATATATCATTCTACAGAGGGATTTTATTATTTTCCTTTCGATTTTGTTCTCGAGGGGGCATGATCACATTAAAACTAATTAAATTCTTGCTGAAAAAGCATCAAAATGACTTAATCATCAAAAGACTAGGGGCATGAAATTTTCCTTCGATGAAGTCAGGACTGTTGGATAGAAGGCTTCAGCGCAAAACAAGCCTGATATCTATGTCTACATATTCTTAGATCTTCATTAAGCTCGTAGCAGCTTCGTATTGACCTTCGTTTGATCAAATTCGGAGTTAGTATTATTAATTTTTGTTCAATCAAGTTCATAATGGATACCTCAGAGCTCCTAGCAGCTTCGTACTAACCTTTGTTTGATCAAGTTTAGAGTCAGTATTATCAATTCTCATTCAATCAAGTTCAGAATTGGTATCGTTAGATCTTTGTTTATTGACCTTTGTTCAATCAAGTTCAAAGTCAATATTATCAGTCTTAGTTCAATCAAGTGTGAGACTGATCTCATCAGACATTTTGTTCAATCAAGTGCGGAATTCTCAAACTTTCTGAAGTCAACATCAGCCATTATTTTGTTGGAAATAATGAGAAGTGTGTACTGAGAGGGGAGGGGTGAATCAACACCTCTAAATCTTTTATCTCTTTTAACATTTATCCATTGTGTAATCAATTGTAAAACCAACCATCTGTTCTATACTATCTTTGTGTAAGATATATTAATTCTTAAACTTTAACAAAGATGTAAACATTCATAGAAACATTTATGAAATGTAATAACACATAACATTGTAATACCCCAAAATTGGCACCTTACAATTCTAATCAATTTTGGTGCATTTCTTCAAATTCTCATCATTGAAGTCCTATCGTACTAGGCAAATTCTCCTTCCTAATTATCTTTAATTGACTTAGTCTCAAATGCAGAAAACCTAAATTTGCATAAATCTTACACCATATTTAATTCCTAAATTTTCAAGATTTATTAGCTAAAAATCCCTATGATTAATTAATTTAATTCTAAAGACCCAAGTGCTTTTAAATTAAATTAATTCCACCCCCTTTAGCTAATACACATCAAGGGAATTAAATATTATTTGGTTATTTGAATGGATTATCCTGACTTGAATTTAATAATTCAAACAATGTGAAAAGCCACTCATGTGGCAATAATTCATTTATTTAATTAAATAATTTCTTCATATTTGTCTCACCTTCCTCCATGAAGATGAACAGTCAGCCGTTTCTTCCAAAGAAACTCTTCATCCCCTCTTCAGGCTTTTCTATATTATGGACCTTCTTTCCTTCATTTGAGGAGAGAAATTTTTAGAGTACCTAAACTATAGTGAATTATTGTCTCAATTCTCTCATATTTCCAAGCTTTTATTGCATATTTAGTGTAATCTCACTTAGCTTAATGGCATTCTTCATCTCAATTTAGTTTGTTTATTTATCAAATAGCTTAATTATGTTATCTCTTTCAAGTTTCTTAGCTTAAAATCCGCATCTTCATTCCTAGACTACAATTGCATCTCTCATATAGAATAAATTTTATTTCAATTTTAAAAGATTTCAAATCCTCCATTTTAGCAATGGTCTATGGTTGTTGGCTCTCATTTTGAGAGTAATTAAATGACCCAACTAAATAGGAGGCAACATGTCGATTCGATCGATATTGTGGAATGAGCAATTCATGTTCATCTTCATGATTCAACGATTGAGCAATGACTATGTTGTATTGTGGCTGATTTAGAGGTCAACATTCCGACACATACATTTTGGCACCCACCGTGGGGCAACAAATTGATTTCTGACCTCACTCTCAAAATTTTTCTGACAAAATTTTGTACTTTATCGTACATCCGTACTTCTCTATATACAAATTCTCGCACAATAATTCTGAGGGTACCGCACAAAGTTGTGCTTTCATTAGCAATCTCTCATGTGACAAAGCACTTTCTCACACCAGTTGTTGCATTTCCTCATGCAAAGCCTTGTACTTTCTCGCATGAGACTTGGTGATAGTCTCTAGAATTTCATAGTTTCTGCAATTAATGTTACTGTTTTCCTGATTATTTTCACATGCTGCTATTTTTATCTCTTTGATTTCTTTGACAGCATAATAGTGGGCTGCAGGTCACTTGATGAAGACATAAACTTGCTAATGGTTTTCTTGCAGGATGGTTGTCGAAGATCATTTTAAAATGTTGTGCTTGTTTATTGCTTTCATCACATAGTATAATTAGGGCCTTGTTAAATTTTCTTGGGAATCTTGATAGAAAAATAGGGGAATAGGCTCTTCATTACATGGAAGTGATGCCCATGGATGAATCCAAGACCCAAACATTTCTAACATGATGGAGACCTGGAGAAGCAAGGAAAGGTAACAAACCTTTAGCACATTCACTTGTCAGGGGATTATGCTCTTCTCTCTTTGAGAGAATCGGAAACCCAAAAGCTTGTGAATTGGTTGGAGGAGAGTTAGCTCGGTGATGAATATGTCTTGCATGTTTGGGTAAAGTGAAGAGGTAGATAAGTATGCTCTTCACTCTTTGAGAGAATAAGAAAATCTAACCCTCGAATCCGAGCCAAGTTTTGTGTCACCTTTAGAGGGCCTGCCAAAAGTTGAACCTCCAGGAACGACCCAAGTGAGTACACACCTATCGCCGCTGATTCCACCTCACTATAATAAAGTATGCTTTGTCGAGTCCAAAGACTCCAAAGCCATGGTAACTTCTTTCTCATGATTCTGACTATCATCTTGAGAAAGCCTTGTCTGTTGTACTGAGTGGCGTCACTCCCAACCCTGATTGCGGGGGTGTATGAATTTCAAGTGTTGGTGTGGCTATGAGGCCCAAGCCCTGTATCAGGGGGACTAAAGGTTATTATGAATGGAATCCCACTAAAAAATTTCTTAGTTAGTTTCCTACCTGGATCACCTCCGAAAGGAGACATAATCTTTGTGCAGGGAAGGGGAAGAATCTCTCCCCTAGATTCTCACCATAGGTATGCACCTGGACGCTTGAAGATGGTATATGATGTTGGCCCCTAATTTAAGGGTAACCTTCAAACATATATTATTTAGTCCTTGGAAACACCAAAAACACAGGCACCCTCTAGGGGGTGACACGACTGTGTGAGGTGCACGCATACACATAAGCAGTGAGGCACAAATTTTGTCTTCTCTACCATTTTTTTTGTAGGGATAACTAAGTGCTTGTTTTGAGTCTTAAACTATCCAATCATGATTAAACAAAGACTCCCATGATTCTTCCAAGTTGCCTTGTCCTTGGTAGAACTATTTGCGACTACTTCTTGCGTCACTATTGCTTGATCAAAACTTTGTGCTTGTTAACGATTACTTGTCGCATTCAAACTAAGATTGTTGATCTGAACTGTCATAAAAATGTCCTAAATCTAGAAATTCTATCAGAGAACAATCCTGACTGTGTCTCAAAATCTGACTTTTGTCTCAAAAATTGAGTCGATCTGTCGAAACCTGGAGTTTTCTCGTGCGAGATTCCAGAAACTGAGGATTTACTCGCACGAGCTTTCATTTTCTTGCATGCAGTTAAGCATTTCCTCATGTGAACTAGCACTTTCTCACATGATTCTGTACCCTGGCGTCCCAAAACAGTGAGCTATTTCTCATTGACTGATGAGTTTTTTGCCTGATCTGATTTTTTCCTGAGATCTGATTACCTATTTCCCTATTGTCTGTAGTCTAAAACTAATTGTCTTGAGTTGCGAACTGACTGATTCTTGGTCAAACTCATTTTGTCTCTTTTTTCTCTGTCCTACCTTTCTGTGCTTCTTTACCCTGCGACGTGATAGTCACATCTCAGCTATTCTAGCCATACTCTCGACGATTTGTGTCGGGTGCATTTCACATCTTCTCTGTTCTAGCCTTTATCTCCTTTTTTCTATTTCTAGAGATAGAATTTTGAGTTGGATCCTAAGTCCTCTGTCATTTCATCTTCATCTATGCCTGTTATGACTAGAAGTGGCAACATATTTCCCATTCGTGGTTCTGGAATAAGTAAAGGTAGATCTCGTAATCAAGGAAGAGGTCATTCCAAACCTATTGTTCAATCTGATAGTCAAGAGGGATCCACACGTTCCTCCTCTCCATTTAGTATAGATCCCAGTCTGAATCAGAAACTGGTGTTCCAGCAGTGCTATAATCCCTTGTTTCAAAGACAACCTGAACTATTGTTTCAAGATCAACAAAACTCATTTCTTCCAGATCAACAAAACTTTGGAAGGTCGCTTACTTGGGTCAATACAACAAGGCCCATGATCAATCTCAAAATGATCATGTTGTCCCTAATTTTGCATTCCCCAAAATTGGACAACCCTACGCATTTCCTAAGTCAGGTTGATATGCATATTTCTCTAAGCGTGTCGATGTTCTGACAGGAGTATTTTTCAACACAATCGGTCATCCCTTGATTTCTGGTTGTTCTATCTTCTGACTAAACATCAAGTCCTTTTCTTTCTCTGTTTTTCTCTTTTTGCTTTGTTTTGCATCTTGTTTTTGTTTCCAGTTTAGTTGGTGTCTTTAGGTTTCAATTGCTCTGCAAAACACGTCCTTCCAAAGTCAATAAATAAATGGTCTTTTTCTGGTCGAGCGCATAAAGTTTAAGCTTTTTCTATATGAGTGATAGATTTTAAACTCTATCTTAAAATTTTGCGTCACTCTGCAAAGTTTTGCTTAGAAATTTTAGTGATAGCGAGATCTTGAATCGCATCCGCATATCGAATCGTTAAAATTTTTAAGACGCATACTGACATTTTAAGTTCTTTTAGCGTTTAAAATAGATTTTTAAGGAAAACGATAATTGCATAATATGCATATATTGTTAAAAGAAATTTATTTTATTAAACGACGAAGATTAAGATTTGATTTATAAAAAAAGGATGTCGTCTTATTTATAAATCTTATAATTCATTGTGAATTACTATTTAATTAGAAATAATTTATTATTATTATTTTAAATAGTAATAATAATATAATATCGAATATTAAAATAATAGCTAATTATAATACGTATTATAATAAGTTTTATTTTAATATTTTGTTTTAAAAATAAATAAAGCATGTCGTCTTCCTTAATTAAGGTTTGATTTTTAATAAAAGTGTAGCATCTTTTATTTTAAAATATCCTATTTGACTAAGGTATCGGCATAGAAGGGAGGCGTCAAAATTAGAAAGCTTGGCATATGACCGCCACTTTCTACCCATGGCGTTAGTTTTCCTTCATAAAACATACATTGTAACCAAAGAAAATGAAGCGATTTTTCTAAAGCATGTCATTTAACACAAAACCCGTGATCTGTCTTTATATAGTTGAGGGCGTCTTTTTTTTTAAAAATGAAATACATATTTTCTTTTAAACATATCGAAATATGAAAGTGTTATAAAATTGTGGCTCACTTAAAAGTCTTAAGGCGTTGAAATTTAAACATATTGCATATTGTTTATTATAAACATATGCCAAAGTCAATATGAAACCTGTGGCTTCATTATAAGCCTTCAGGCGTTGTTTTTTTGTTTAAGTTACATATCATTTTATATATTAAAATGAATGCAACAAACTTTAAAAGAAAGACGCATTTTCCTCTCTAAAGGCTTATGGCGTTGTTTTGGAGGAAGATAACATATGTTTCATGTAAAACGTATCGATGGAAGGCTGCATTTTTCCTTTTAGAAACCCATGACAGATTTTCTCACATGAGTTTGAATCCATACAACTCTGCATTTTGGAGCAAAGAAGCCCGTCTAGGGCATACGCCAAGGGAAAACGGTTTGCATGCAAAAAATCCGCCATCAATCTCTGCAGTTTTTACTCTAAATTGTTTAGAGTTGGTAGGTTTTTTCCTCCTTGTTTCAATCTCGAAATGCATTCCTTTTCTTTTATGCAATAAAGAAGAGAAGTTTGAGTTTATTTAGGACACATTTTTGAATGTTTCTTCCTCATTTACTATTTTTATGCAAATTTTGATTGCATGATGAGCATTTGTCATTTCCAGCTATGACTCATTAGATTGGCATTAACTCTGGATGAAGAAATTGTCAAAATAATGAGCATTATATCTTCTCTTTTCTCCTCCAAGACTAAATTCTAAATTCTTATTTCATTTCCAGAATCTTATAGCTTGAGGAGATTGTTGATTTTCCCTTTTGCATTCAAAGGAAAATATATGGTTCTTTCTTTTCTTTTTTCTTTGTTGCATATGCATTCTCGTTTCATGTTCTACTTGGCTTTCATTTCCGTCTTCTTCTCTCATCTTTTCTAAGTTGCATATGAGAATGTCATTTATCCTCATCTGCAGTCAGGATTAAAAACCCTGTTCTAAGAGATATTCTTCCCCAAAATGAATAAAGAGATGAAAGAAATGAAGTGTTGTCCAAATATGTAATCAGCCTGTAAAAGTGCACTTTCCATGCTTCCATTTGAGGAAAAGTTTGTAACTTGCTGCCCACATGCTATCCTTCCTAAAAATTCCACTTTTTTGACTTTATCTCAATATGCCATATAGCGGGAAAAACCCACTTCTTGATCCGAATATGCAGATTTTCCTAAGAAGTGCACCATGCCTTAAGAGGAGAAAATTGCATTTCATTCTTGCCTTCACTTCCCAAGATGTGCATTTACATCTAAAAAAACCCACCTTGAACATTTGCTGATGTATATATGTGTTATGGATTGAAAACCCCACTTCTTCCATAATATTCATGCTACATATCAAAGAAGGATTTCAGCTTTCAAGTATGTAGAACGGTATAAAAAGTTTACCTTTTTGTGTCCTTAATGAGATAAATGTTTTCCCCTCAAACAACACAAAGATCCATGTTGCAAGAAATAAAGTACTTACCATGCGGTTTCAAGGAAAGAGATCTTCCCAAAAGATGACACGAGCTCTTCCCATAAAGAAAAAATGTGAAGGCATGTGCTTTTCCTCTACTCAAGTATGCAAAACCGTCAAAAAGGCCCACCTTCTGTGAGATGTATGTTCTCCTCAAACGAATGAAAATTCATATGCAAGAAGAAAAGTATTTCTCATACTGTTGCAAATGAAAGAAGTGATCTTCCTTAAACTTGGTTCTTCACAATGTGGTGTATGGTGTTCTTCCCAATATGTGATTAAGTTTCACAAACTTGATTGCGAATTGCAAGGATGCGAAGCAAGAGCAACCACACGATGGAGCTAGACAGGGAGATCGAAAGGAAAGTGTGAAATAGTTCCAGACATAGAATGCTTTCAAAACTAAAATAGGAAGACATAAAGATGCCTCTCAGCAATCACCACTATGATGTAGAGCAATAAAAGATACAGTTTCATGTTCCAGTTTGAGACGTTTTCACCAAACCAGAACATATCACTCATCAGACATCTTGTAGTAGCAAGAAGATTGACAGAGGGTGACGCAAATAGATGTCGTGTCTTGTCAGACACTTAGATGCTTTCATGCATTTTGTAAAAGTGTAGAATCTTTGACAAATTACACAAAAATATGTAATGTAATCTCATGTAATCATGCTGCAAGGACATTAGGTCCTGCAACATTAAATAAGTCAAAGTTAGTTAATTGTAGATAAGCTTTGACTAGGTCAAAGTTAGTTAGTTAGTGATAAGGATTGAATAAGTCAAAGTAGTTGAGGGTTTCCCCTTACTTTTCCACTTTTCTCTCTCCTCTTTTCCTATATAAAGGAGAGAGCTCATTGTAATCCTTCATCTTTTATTGTGGGCAAGAAAGCTATAGGCAATACTCTGTATTCTGAAAGCTTTGAGTTTCATTTTGCAAAGTTGAGCATTTGAATAAAGGAACAAGAATTGGCAAACTTTGTGTTGTTGATTTTGAAAATTAACTAATGTGTTCTTATGTCTCATTAGTTAATCCTTTTTTTTAAATCAGTAGTTATCTTGCATATATCATTTGAGCATTTTAATCCAAGTTTTCTGAAGACTTTGTGCTTCGGTAAATTGGGATTACTATAGAGATTAGTGGCTAACACACCCCAAGGACTGAAGACTTTGAGCTTCAGTATTGGATAATAGATTAGATTACTGATTCAAGGTGAGGATAGGAGACTTTGAGCTCATTGTATCACCTCATATTTAGATAAATTAGCCACTGCCTTGTTTGATTGTTCTTACGTCAATCATCGAGTCACCGTTATTACTGTTGCAAGGTGAACTGTATGTGTTACTGTTCAGTTCTACTTGAAGCCACCTGCGGTAAGAAGGGAGCCTCCCCTATTGCTGAGAGGAGAGAGCAATCTCACATACTAATGCCTAAAACACATGTTTTGCAAGTTGTAGTCTTAGTGACTTGCAAAATATTTAGCCAACAGATCAGAATCAACAATCCCAAGCTAATCAGCAAGCACATCACCATCGCCCTCCTCCACATGACCAGAGTCAAGATTAGAACCTAACCATTTATGAGATCCTTGGTAATGATGATGATCCGACAACTCAAAATGACATAGATGCTGCGAAATCTAATAAGGGTCTCATCAAGATGATGGAAATTCTCCTTGCAGAAGATAAAGGGAAATATTTTCTAGATTTGGCAAACCAAGGAGTTAAGCTACCCCCAGATTTCAAAGTGGAAACACTTGTGACTAAAGAGGAAGAGACTGAGACTACCAAATTGAAAAATATGATTCAAGATATGCAAAACCAAATTATCCAACTTGTAAAGGATAAGGACAAACCCGCACAATAATTCACGATGGAGAGTATTTTTCCTTTTCCTTTTGATAGGAGTCTTCATATGCCACATTTTCCCAAGGGTGTAGAACTCCCTAAGTATGATAAATATTTGGGTACCACTGATCCTTAGGATCATCTGAGAGAACTTGGGGCCCTATCTGTGGAGTTCATTCCTGATCAAACTTATTTAATGCGTCTCTTTTCCCAAAGTCTGGGTGGACCTGCCATGGAGTGGTTTTCTCGACTACCCACCGGCATTAAGAATTTTGACAAGATCAAAAATCTCTTTATCTAGCATTATTCTCACAACATACAACATCCCATCAACATTAGGGACCTTTGCAATCTCAAGCAGAGACAAGGGGAGCCATTCCTGACATTTCTCTAGAGATGGAGACAACTTTACACCAAGTATCGTCATAAAATACCCAAATCTGAGAAACTCGACATCTTCTTGGACAACCTCACTCTTGATTTTGGGTATCAAGTATAGCTTCAAGGTCCCCTCAATTTTGACAACATGATTAAGCAAGCTGTGAGGATAGAGGCATTTCTGGTTAAGAAAGGGGAATTGACTTTGCACAAAGACAACAAACAAGGTTCCTCCTCTTCCAAAAAAGATAAAGGGAAGTTTGTCAACAAGAGGGACATTGTGAATGATGGAGTGGTTGATAATTTGACCCTGGCTCCTTCAAAATCAGTTTTCAATCTTACTTCTACCATACAAGCGATCAAAACTGCTAAAAAGGCTGCAACAAACACTCAGCCACCTTCCAGATTCTCTAGCAACAAACCTTGGGCCCCTCGACCCAAGCGTGAATTCACTTCCTTGGGAGAACCGCTTGATGTAGTTTACAAGAATTTGGTGCAAAACTAGGTTCTCACTCCTTTGGAAAAGCATCCATATGATCCACAACCGTGACCCCATTGGTGGAATGACAACACATACTGTGACTATCACCAGAATAAGGGTCATAAAACTTCTACTTGTCTTTAGTTGCGCCATAAGATCCAAGATCTGATTGATAATGGTGATATTGTTATGGATTCATAATAAGAATTCATATCACCATGCATTTAAAGATCCCTTTCCTCCTCACGAGGAAGGTGAGTCTTCCAACACTAAGAACAACAATGCCAAGGTTAACTACATGCATACCACTAATGACAATGTCATCAACATGATCGAACCTGTCAAAGTTGAGTATTGTGATGTGATTACTATCAAGGGGAGTGGGGATGCTCCTAAGCCTAAGACCCCATTTGTCTTGAGAGGCCCTGGGTCTCGCTTGTCTGAACCTGAATCATCTCAGGATTGCACAAACGTCATTACCAGATCCCGCACTAAGATCACTCTCAAGGGTCCTGACCCTCCTACTACTACATCCGCACCGAAGAAACCCATGGATAAAGTTGTTGTTGGCCCTACCAATAAGACCACAAAAATGGTCCCCACACCTCCTACTACTAATTATAGCATTCTCAAACAACTGCAAAGAACCAACGCTCAAATAACCATCTTTGAGCTGTTGAAGATCTCGCCTGCTCATAGGCAGATTCTAGATAAATCCCTCGCAGAGGCTAACATCCCCAAAGACATTAATCTTGATCAATTTCAATCTATAGTGGGTCACTTGACTTCACCACACTATCTGTCTTTCTCAGAAGAAGATGACCATTCGGTCAACCACTCGCATAACACCCCTTTGCATATAGAGGTCATGATTGGCCAAAAGTGTGTCTGCCGCATCCTTATTGATAATCGTGTTGGCCTCAACATCTGCTATGCTCACTTTCTCACTCAACTAGGCTATGATGAAGATCGCATAGATTCCCACAAGAAAATTACTATCAAAGGCTATGATGAAGAAGAAAGAAAGTCTAAAGGTTTAGTTGTGCTACCTATTCGGGTTGGACCTGTTGAAAGAGATGTCACTTGTTAAGTGTTGGACATTCCTCTTGATTTTAACATCATGTTGGGAAGACCGTGGATCCATGAAATGCAAGAGGTTCTCTCTACATATCATCAGTGCATCAATTTTCCTTTCCACAACGCAGAAGTGACAGTTCCTACTAATATGGGCTATTCTTGTAATACGCTCACATAGTCAGCTAATAGTTTTGTTCCTACTAACAGAGAATCCACAGAATTATATGATTCCATGCTTAGAGACATGGAACAGACTTTGAAAATCAAAGACATAGGCATGTGGGGGTATCAAATATAACTTGTGCTATCATTAGTAGCTCTACCTCTGTCTCCTCGTTCTTATAAGAGACCTTCTAAGAACAATAAATCTTCTACTACCCCTCCTAAAATTATTTATGATGGTGCCTTTGTATGGGCTTCAACACCATTAGAATATGAAGATCAGGAAAGAGCTATTAAAGCTTGGATTTACAAAGGAAAGGACATATCTGAACAAACCACCCCAGCTCGTGAAATAGATCCTAATAGTGAAGGTCTTAAAATCATGAAACACTTTGGATACAAAGGGAGTGGTCTAATAGGGATAAATGGTAATGGGCTAGTTGAACATATTAAAGCTACGGGTCAAAGGACAAAAGATACAAGTGGTTTAGGTTTCAAGAAGATATCATTCCATCTAGGGATTAACAAATTTGTATCTAAATCTGAACTTGGCCCAGAACCAAAACCTAAACCTGAGGGCATAGCTACAGTGGACACCTTAGAGGATAGCTCCGATGAGGATTACTTTCCTTGTCCTATTCCTCAAGATCTGGCAACATTCTTTATTGAGCCAGATGATGTCATAATACATGTCAGTATAGCCAAGGCTGGCAGTGACTCCAATGGCGCTATTCCATTCACTTCTCTGACATACAAACAATGGAAAGTGTCACAAGACCCTGGTTTCTAGGGTGAACTATACATACCATCGTAGTTTCAAGAGCAATTTGTGCAAGAACAGCCTGGTGTCACAAGAAATCTCAAACCTTCACGGTGCAAACATCCCAATCAGAGTTTAGACACAGATTCACATGAATATGAGTTTGACAGTCTTTCAGATGGATCCTTTGACAGGAATGTTGATACTACACATACATCTGAAAACCTTCTCGACATAGGTGAAGGGTCTAGTGTAAGGTCTAATGAGTCCAATTCCATAGATGTTAACATGTCTTCTACTACGATTGCTAAGAGTCAAAGGGATTCGAATACACCTTGGGATGAGATTGCTCTAGGTCTCAACTTACTAGTCCGCACTTTTGATGATTATACCGTGAATGCACTTGAACCTGTCACTTCTCTCTCACTCCAACATCCCAAGATAATAGACTAGAATTCCCCTTCCTCATCCAATGAAGTCCTCACATTCTAGAATGACTACGCTCTAGCCTATTATCTCCACGCTGTTGAACCTATAACATCCTCCACTAGCGAAAACAATGTCAACATGACCGAAAGTGATATCAAGTATCTTAGTCATAAAATCAAAAGAAAAAAATAGGCACTCTAACGGTGAAAAACACATTGTGGTAGTGTTAGAGCCAAAAAAAGTAAAAAGAATAGATGTATCCCAAGGTGAAAACCTCTCCGAGGTGCTTGAGGATGAGATACTTGATGCGCTTCCGAGTCATTTCCAGGAATGATCATCTGTGCTAATTGAGCCAACTCAACCAGTAAATTTGGGTACAGAAGAACATCCACACAACATTATTCATGTGGCTAAATCATTGTCTGCAGAAGAACTCAAAGAATTCATAGATTTATTCAAAGAGAAAAAGATAAACTTTGCATGGACATACTCTGACATGCCTGGTGTAGATCCTGATCTTATCATGCATCACCTGTCAATAGCTCCTAGAGTAAAACCAGTCAAGAAAAAAATCAGAAAAATGAATCCACATGTGGCTCTACTTGTCAAGGTAGAATTAGAGAAACTCTTAAAAGTTGGATTCATCAGAGCAATTGAATATGCAAAATGGATCTCCAACATAGTTCCAATGTTGAAGCATGATAAATCTATCAGAGTCTGCACAGACTTCAGGGAATTAAACAAGGCATGTCCAAAAGATGACTTCCCACTACCCAACATTGATATGATTATGGATATGATAGCAGGGTATGAAATGTACTCCCTAATGGATAGTTTCTCTGGCTACAACCAAATCAAAATTGCTCCAGAGGACCAAGAAAAAACTTCTTTCACTTTTGCATGGGGCACTTTCTGCTGGAATGTTATACCTTTCGGTCTCAAGAATGTTGGAGGCACGTATCAGAGAGCAGTCACTACTATATTTCATGATATGATGCACAAAATAATGGAGGATTATGTTGATGACACCCTTGCTAAAATCATGGACAGGAAGGCACATCTTACTGATCTAGGCCCTATACTAGATCATATGGAAAAGTTCAGACTACGTCTCAATCCTAAGAAATGTGCATTTGGAGTAACTTCTAGAAAATTGCTTGGTTATATCATCTCTGCAAAAGGTATCGAGGTGGATCCTGAAAAGGTGCAAGCTATCATGGAAATGCCTCCACCTCGCAATATCAATCAAATGAGAGGTCTTGAAGGTCAGCTTCAGTCTATCCAGCACTTCATCTCATAGCTAGCTAACAAGTCACAGCCATTTACTAAGACTCTACATAAAGGTGTGACCTATGAATGGAATAAAGAATGTGAACAAGGTCTTCAACAAATCAAACAATATCTAGCTAATCCACCTATATTAATGCCTCCTATTC
>MU228286.1:1396821-1419072 GCA_018584345.1 Thuja plicata | reverse complement strand
AAATAATTCCTTCATATTTGTCTCACCTTCCTCCATGAAGATGAAGAGTCATTCGTTTCTTCCCAAGAAACTCTTCATCCTCTCTTCAGGCTTTTCTATATTATGGACCTTCTTTCCTTCATTTGAGGAGAGCAATTTTTAGAGTACCTAAATTATAGTGAATTATTATCTCAATTCTCTCATATTTCCAATATTTTATTGCATATTTAGTGTAATCTCATTTAGCTTAATGGCATTCTTCATCTCAATTTAGTTTGTTTATTTATCAAATTGCTTAATTCTGTTATCTCTTTCAAGTTTCTTAGCTTAAAATCTGCATCTTCATTCCTAGATTACAATTGCATCTCTCATATAGAATAAATTTCATTTCAATTTTCAAAGCTTTCAAATCCTCCATTTTAGTAATGGTCTATGGTTTTTGGCTCTCATTCTGAGAGTAATTAAACACCCCAACTAAATAGGAGGCAACGGGTCGATTCGATCGATATTGTGAAATGAGCAATTCATGTTCATCTTCACGATTCAACGATTGAGCAATGACTATGTTGTGTTGTGGCTGATTTAGAGGTCAACATTCAGACACATACAAACATAATATATTGTAATGCATAAAACCCCTATTAGAAGGTAAAAATTATGGTGGGGATGACACCCACAAAACTTCACTATCTACAGATTGGAAGGGGCTGGTTAAGGCTTACAATTTGATCACTTCTGATGATCTTCCCTGCTAGGAGTATTATGTGGAGACTCATTAAGGTCTACTCTATTAAGAGCTTTAGCAACACTATTTAGTGTGCGCTTAGTTAAGAGCTTTACAATAGGATTGTTAAATCCACCTTTCTTGAAAGGATTTCTTCTATTTGCTATACTTTTTAGAATGCAGACAAAAATACTTATTGACCTGAGTGTATGCAATCTAACAATTTCTAATTATAGATCCATTACAAATCACATGTATAAATGTATCACCTAATGTGATTGATTAATACCTTTGTTGCTTGGTAACCTCTGTTCTTGGTTCTTGATAACCAAATTCATCTTTTGTTGTTCTGTTTCTTGAAACTCTTAGTTTGATCCATAGATGTACTTGTTGGCTATACTCATCCTCTCATCCATCCCAAATGAATGATTATAACATTCATTTATAACATAGATTGACCTAATTAAGTTTCACGTATTACAAAACTAACTCTATGATTAAAGGTTTACAACTTGACCTTTATCTCACAGTCTGCATGTTTTTAATCAGTTAGACTGATTAAAAAAATTACAATAATGTTTCTTATTCCTCAAGAAATAAATTTAAAACAAATCAAAACTCTATAAATATAATATATTTATTTTATCTAACGTGAAAGTCAGATCCTCTTTTCTCAGGATCTAACTGACTTTCGATGTCTAATGCTTGGTTTGCTCAGAAATTAGTTTGACTGTCTTTTGGTGTTCCTTGGTTGAACTTTCTATTGGGCTCCTCTCTTTTCTGTTCTCTCAGTTTGCACTTTATTCTGCTCGCTGGGTTCCACTATCGGTTTAATCCTGTCGGGTTCCACTTTATCATGTTCGGGTTGTACTTTCAGTTTACACTTGAAAACTATGTTGTCAGTTTTCTCCTTGCTTAGCACTTTCAGTCTGAACTGAAAACTTGAAATTCAGTGTAGTGTAATCGATGGTTTATAACAACTATTTTCTCTTTGCATACTAATGGTACAACTTTATGTCATCAATCTCCCCCTTTGACATTAGTATAAAAAATTGATATGTGCAGAATACTAACAAAGTTTATAGTATGTACACCATGTATATATTACTTAGTCATTTCATGACTCCCCCTATGCATATGTCGATATAATATAGTATATGTGTATTTACACTTGTCTTTATAATATCTCTTCCTTTTCACCTTTGTGCTATATTTTCCTTTTCCCTTTTTTCTTTTTGTACATATCATTTTCCTTTTCCCCCTTTTTTGATAGTAAGGGAAAAGGTGTATACCTATAGCTTATCAAAAATATGAGAGTGAGATGTCTTCATCTCCTCCATCATCTTCTCCCATTTCTCCTTTAAATGGTCAAGATCCATATGCTCTAATGTGATCCTAGCATGCATGTCGTAGATGTTGTCTGCTACAGACATATCAGGGGTGGCAATAATTTGCCTTGCTGAACTTAGGTGTTGTTGCAGAAGTGTGAGGTTTGGTAATAGTAGAGACTGTATCTCGGTAACCTCTTCTCTGAACTATGACTCTGCTTCCCAACATTCTTGTCTTAACTATTTGATTTCAATGATCTTCTCATAATGCAATTTGATTTCATTTCCATCTATGGTTAGACTTTGTGCACTTGCATTTAGATCATAATCGATCTTTGCAATCTTATCATTGTTATCCTTTATAAATTTATCTAAAGTGCATAGCTTTTGGATTAATGAAACAACTTTAGTAATGATTGGATCTAATTCATTTGATAATTCTGAAAGCTTTACCTTATTTTTTGCCACTTCTTGACTAATATTTTATGTCAAATTATATTGAAACTTATGTTCTTCTCATTCCTCAATTGCCTTTTTTGCATCTACATTCTTTGGTGTGATGGCATCGGTGAGAACGACAAGTTGATCCAGATTGGGGGCATTGTGATCAACATCTATGTTGGAAACTATCTGGTTTAGGATATCCCTTGTGGTCTTCAGTACTAAGGAGTCTCGATGCTGCTTCTTAATCTTTTTTTGCAAAGCTTTCCTTTGATAGATTTCTCCATATTCTCAGAGTCATTCAAAATCTAATGTAGTTGGGTCACACTTCGGTATTTTAATGATCTCATCAAGTGTGACTTCCAACTTTTTCATCTTGGTTTTCTTATTCTTATTCTTCTTCTTCTTCTTCTTCTTCTTCTTCTTCCTCTTCTTCTTCTGTGATGCACCTGTATTTAAAACCATAGCCAGATTTTTGCCTTGGTCTGATGTGCTACTAGATGGCTTATGTGGTGTTGTACCTTTTTCTTGTTGCTCGGTGTTTACCTGTCGGTTGTCTGAGGAAGTCTCCTTATCAACCTTAGGTGTATCTATAGATTCACCTTTTGTGTTCTTTGGCATGGTATCAACTTTCTTATCTTGCTCATATTTCTCTTTTTTCACTTCTTCTTTATCTTTAATTTGTGCATCATTTTCAGTGTTATCTCCATCTTTTTGTTCTTCACCGATGACTACCTGTTCATTGGTTGTATCCTTCTTTTCATCCGATGTATCCTTTTTCTCATCAATACCCTTATCCTTAGGCATGCTTGCATCAGGCTCGGGGGTCTTTTCCTTTTGTGAGATTATATTGATTGCTTGAATCAATAATGGCATTTGGCCTGGTATGTGTACTTGTGCAACATCAATTGTAGTGTCATGTTCGTCGGTTTGGTCCTTGACAATAGTGACACCTTCATCTTTCTAAATTTCATTTGAGGATCATTGGTGATGTCAATAGTAGTATTATCCATAGTATTGTCCAACCATGTTTTATCAGCAACATCCATATCCTTGTTTCCTATTGTGTTCAATTCTTCTTTGTCCAATTCTACATCATTGATAGTAATTTGTTCGGGGCTCTGTTTAGCCTGATCATCCTTGTTCTATTGACTTTTGGTAAGGGCTATTTGTGGCTCAAGACTTGTATCCTTTTTAGGAATATCAAGTATCTTTCTCCAATCAGCCTCACTGTTCCTTTCTAGTTCCAGTAGATGTCCTTGAAGCACTTGGTAAGCTCTCAACTTCGATGAAAACATTTTGGAGTGATTCTTCATCGTCTATTTAATTCCCTCCATTTTTAATTTGGGAGGCATAGATACTAGGGCTCTTTTCCTAATCTCTTTCTCAGAGTGTAAGGCAAATGTCCATCTTGCCGATAATCTATCTTGAAGTTCCTTTGGCATATTATCTGCCAGTTGTATTGGGAGATATTTGAATATACACATCATTTTGATAATTGCCTCTTCAATTTTATTTTGATCCACTGGATACAATGTTATCCATTTCTTAATATTTCTATCATTGACTATACCTAATTTGATAATTGAAGCACATACTTCATCAACAATTTCAGGAATCTTTTTCTTTTTCTTTTGGACAGATTCATCTTGTTTGGTGTCCTCAATGTCTTCCCTTGTTCTTAGGAACTTTCTTCTTTTTGTTGGTCCCCTTTTTTGTGTTGGAGGCTTCCTCTTATATGTCATTACTTGACCTTTATTTATAGGTGAAGGACTTGTATCCCTTGATGTCTGACTCCTGGACCTGGTAGTAGCAGTAGTCCTTGGCTTCTTTGCTGGTGGAGGTAGTGGTGTATTCGACTCTGTAGACTTTGATTCACTCTCCTTCTCAGCTTCACTGACGGGTGACTGTCCCTCAATTTCTTCTATCTTTTCAGTTTCTTCTTCTGTTACCGACAACCTTTTCTTCAAATTCTTAACCATCTTGTCTTTCTTCCTATCAATCTTCTTCACAACCAAGCCAATTTTAATCCTTTCTTTGGCTTCTTCATAAATTCCAAACTTAGGTTGTGTTTTGTCTAATGGCTCATTTATAAATGCCTCAATTGCATTAGATACTTTATCTATGTTCACCTCATAGTCAAGTGGAGATAGTCATGCTGTCCTCAGTACAACTAGCTTGATGTATGTATAGTTACATATGTCAATTTTGAACTTTTCAATTAACTGTTCTGGAATTGTTACTCTCTTCTACATTCTATCTTTGAATCCAACAAAGTATTCATCCATGACTGACTCAAAGTTATCTCCTAGTAATTTTATGAACTCACTAATTTGTATGGGCACTGGTCTTGTAGTGTCCCATTGCACATTTCCTATAGATGGGAAAGATTATTGCAAATAGAAAAATATGCACATTATCAGAGAGCCAAACTTACATGAATTTGAATTTGCATTTCTTATTGTCTCCATGTTCTCTTCTAATTGTCTGAGTAGCAGTTCTGATAGATCCAACTATAATCCCTTCTTGACAATCTTGTAAGCTATATCCACTGCTCTAGATGCAATGTTGTTCATCCTGCTAGCCTGAAAGTACTTTTATCCTAAGACACATGCTCCAAATTTTAGTTCATCATCATTGATGGTGGATACTTTCATTCCTCTTCCATACCATGTAGCTCCGCTATTCTTTTCAATTTCAAGTTTAGGTGGGTGCTTTAGTGCCTTTACCTTGTCATTTATGGGATAACCGGTGATAGTGTGTATAACATACCTTGTTATCAGTTTTGGCTCATCCAACCATAACTTTTGGCCATGTATCCTACTTGGTACTAACTGAATCCATTCGATCTTGAACCATAGGGCATTTGTGAGCCCTCTTACCTCCATGTTTTTGTGCTCTTCCTTGATAGTTTCATCATTGTTGCAAAGCTTCTTGAAAGCTTTTTCAACTTCTAGGTCTCCAATCTCTGCTATCTTGCAGTGAATATATGCTCACACGTCTTCAACAAGCAAAACCCTAGCTAGTATTCTTGAGAATGCACTAGCATTGTCAGGTTGCAAGGAAACCTCTGGGCATATCTTATACTTAGGTTCCTCACATGTACTATTCTTGATTAGCTTGAACTTTTTCTTCTTAATATTCTTGAACTTAGTGGTTCTTGATGTAGTTGCCATTGTTTCTGAAATTAGGGCTTTCCCATAAATGATAAACAAAGTTTTTCAGTTTATGCTGGTACTTACTTTTCACCTCTATAGCTGTTAGGATTCTGTTGGAGTGCTATAAATTGGGTTGGATTTGTTCTGCTATGTTGTCGCTTCATGCTCTGGTTTTGATCTGTCTCTTCACTCTAGTCGCTTGGTGAGAAATGAAAAATTTTCGTCGTCTATTTATAGACTTTTACCTAAGTGAGGTCATTAATGCTCAACAAATTCTCGGTGAGTGAAGACGGAGTCGTTGAGTGATACACTAACTTCTCTTTCGGTGAAAATGGGATGCTTCAGGGTAGATTGTTAACTTGATACGTTCACTGATGGATTTTGGTGTATGGCGAAGACAACTTTGTCAATTCACATGATTACTGATGGATCTTGGTTTACACGTAGAAACTTTAGCTTTTATATGTTAACCGATGATTCTCAGAAAGTGTAGGCAAATTTAGCTTTGTATGTACATTAATGCATTTTGGTATGTATTGACCGATGAAATTGAATTCACAGAGTTATAACAAGTAATACCACAGTGCATCTTTAATCATGTTGATTTGGTATTTTAACTATGTATAATGGAACTGATGCAAAATATAACTTGGTATAATGTAGTTCCATACTTATTTATTCTGCTTAGGTGGGGTTGGTGCTGTCACCAAATCCATTGGATAAGGTGTCACCGATTACATTGCTTGGTCCATCTTCATCAATGTTTGTAGCTTTCCTCCACATTTTGTTTCTCATCTTCCTTTTGTCTATAATGGTGTTTCCATTGGCAAAGGTGTTTGTCTCTATCATTCGATCTCTGCAGTCTTTCTTGAGATGACCAACTTTATGACAGTGTAGACATGCCATTCCAGGGTTTGTCCAGCCTCTAGACTTTCTTTTCCATTGTCTCATACAGTTTGCAGCTATATGACCAAATCTTCCACATGTTTTATAGTTTTCCTATGTGTTTTAATCCCAAACATAGTGGTTACCGACTCTTTTCGGTTGATAGGTAGTTTCTTGACCTTTAGGCTTCCATGCTTGCTTTTGCTTCTTCCAGCATTCAAGATATGTGTGCCCATGCATTTTTTCAAGTAGGACAGTATTTTTACATGTAGGTTTCCTTCTTTGGTTGTTTCACCTCAAATTTACATTCATATGCTTTATGTCCTTTCTTGTTACATTTATAAAAAAATCCAATGAATGATGATGTAGATTTAGGAATACCTTTCATTCTGCTCCTGCAAACATTTGATGTGTGGCCTTGCCTTCCACAGTGATTGCATGTTAGCTTTCTTGGTCTTGGATTTGCGTAGACATTCTTTGAATTAGCTTGGTTGGGTGATTCTCCATTCTTGGTATAGCCTAGTCCGGTATTGTTGTTGGCTCTCCTTTGTCCATCAAGAAAATCATCCATTCTTTTATTTCTTTCTTCATCTCTCTTGATTATTTCATTATGTTGTTATTGAATTCTTACTTCTTGTTTTAGCTTTTCATTTTATTCCCTTATCTCACTGATAGCTTCTATTCTTTCAATGAGTTCTGTGTTCATTTTGTTTGCCTCTTGAATCATAAGAATAATCTAATTTGTAATCTCATGATCATGTTTTGTAAGTCTTTGTATGTCTGACTCTTTCTCTTGTAGCTTTTCAATAATCTTCCTTCTATCATCAATAGCTAGTGTTCTCCCTTGCTCAGCTTGTCTAGCATTGTTCATGACATCAATCATTCTTACCATCTGTGTCTCTTGACCGATTTCCAGAGATTTTACTTTTCTAGCCAGATTTTGATTGACTTCATTCAAACTTGTGATGCTTTCTTTTGATGTGTCTGATGCTTTGCTAGTTTTAGATCTTGAAGACTCAAATAGATCTGGTATCTCTTCTTCATGGTAATCTATTTCATTATAGTGAGATTCCATAATATTTCTTTCATCTAGGAGCTATCTCATCTTGATTCTAGCTTCCTTATACTGCTCATAAAAGATCTGAATTTCTATCTTTTGTTTCTCGATACTCTTGTCAAGCCTATACTTCTCCACTGTATGATGTTTTCGCTTAAGTCTTTAAACTTTCCAAATAAGAGATCTAGCTCTGATACCAATTTTTGGAAATAATTGGAAGTGTGTACTAAGAGGGGAGGGGTAAATCAGTACCTCTAAAGATTTTATCCTTTTTAACCTTTATCCATTGTGTAATCAATTGTATAACCAACCATTTCTTCTATACTATCTTTGTGTAAGATATATCAATTCATAAAATTTAACAAACATGTAAACATTCATGAAATGTAATAACACATAACACAAGATATGGTAACACAGAAAACCCCTATTAGAAGGTAAAAACTGCGGTGGGGATGACACCCACAAAAACTTCACTATTTGCAGATTGGAGGGGCTGGTTAAGGCTTACAAATTGATCACTTATGATGATCTACCCTATTAGGAGTATTATGTGGAGACTGGTTAAGGTCTACTTTTTAAAGAGCTTTAGCAACACTATTTAGTGTGCACTCAGTTAAGAGATTTACAATAAGATTGTTAAATCCACCTTTCTTGAAAGAATTTCTTCTATTTTTTACACTTGTTAGAATGTAGACAAAAATATTCATTGACCCAAGTGTATGCAATCTAAAAATTTCTTATTACAGATCCATTACAAATCACATGTATAAATGTATCACCTAATGTGATTGATTAATACCTTTGTTGCTCGGTAGCCTATGTTCTTGGTTCTTGATAACCAAATTCATGTTTTTTTAATTCTGCTTCTTGAAAATCTCAGTCTAATCCATAGATGTGCTCGCTAGCTACATTCATCCTCTCATCCATCCCAAATGAATGATTACAACATCTATTTATAATATAAATTGACCTAATTAGGTTTCACGTATTATAAAACTAACTATATGATCAAAGGTTTACAACTTGACCTTGATCTCCTAGTCTGCATGTTTTTAATCAGTTAGATTGATTAAAACAATTACAATAATGTTTCTTGTTCCACAAGAAATAGATTTAAAACAAATCAAAACTCTATAAATAGAATATAGTCGTTTTATCTGACGTGGAAGT
The DNA here is from genome assembly GCA_018584345.1 of Thuja plicata. Classification (NCBI taxonomy): domain Eukaryota; kingdom Viridiplantae; phylum Streptophyta; class Pinopsida; order Cupressales; family Cupressaceae; genus Thuja; species Thuja plicata. Next base: position 1,410,327 of record MU228286.1, on the reverse strand, counting down.
CAGATACACTTTTCTCAAGATATAATTGACTTTCGGTGTCTGATGCTCGATTTGGTCAGAAATTAGTTTGACTATCTTTTAGTGTTCCTTGGTTGAACTATCTGTGGGGTTCCTCTCTTTTCTGTTCTCTTGATTTGCACTGTATTCTGCTCATCGGGTTCCACTTTATCATGTTCAGGTTGCACTTTCGGTTTACACTTCAAAACTGTGTCATCGGTTTTATCCTTGCTTAGCACTTTCGGTCTGAACTGAAAACCTGACTTTCAGTGTAGTGTAACAGATGGTTTATAACAATTATTTTCTCTTTGCATACTAATACCAAAACTTTATGTCATCATCTTTGAATCAATGCGTTTCTCGCACATCAATTCAAAGAGGGGAAAATGTAACCACCCTAATTTGGTCTACTCTAACCAGAGACCCTATTTTCCCTAAGTGTGATCATACCCCTAATTATGTCAAGAAAATTACTCAATCAATTGGCATAATTCATTAAAATCAATTTAATCTCCTAAAAATCAAAGTGATTTCATCACTCACATTAATTACATTGGTCTATTTAATTAAATCAAAAGAATTAAATACATGACTAAAGTAATTAATTAAAAGGAATTAAATAAATCTCCTAATTACAACTCCTCACTTGAAAAAATGGAAAGTCAATCGATTAGCCAATGAGAGTTAAATCACTTGGATCACCTCACATGGATCATCAAAGATTCAATCTCCACCTCTCTTCATAAATCAATCTTGACCTCACATTCCTCAAATTCATCTACAAAAGGATTGAATTTTGAGCTCAATGGGCCCCTAATTTTAGAATTTCATTTGCAAACTTATGTTGTCCTAATTTCTTAATGCATTTTAGCTCAATATTCTTATAATTTCATAATATTTCATTTTGGAGCACTAAAATGAACTTTACTTTAGCATTTAGCTTGCATTTTACTTAAAATCTTCCATTTTAAGCTTGTATATGTCACTGATTTAGGCATAATCTGAGGGCGATTATGATCTAGATTACACTCTTCTTAGATAGGAAGCAACATGTTGCTTTTAGGGATTTCTATGTGATTTTCTCTTACTATTTCATGTTTTATCACTAATATAATATCATATTGAAGTGTTGTGTTGCAGCTTGTAGGTACAATAAATACACACACAGAAAGGACCCAACCTACATCTACTAAGGATTGTGAAAATGACTAGGATAAATGCTAGAGGTGGAGATAGGAATGTAGATCTAGCGGTCTTAGACTTGTTGAGACAAATTTATTCCATATTGGAAGCGGTAGAGACTGCTCAAAGGAGAGGACAACATATAGAAGATGCAAGTGATGAAGAAGGAGATGAAAAAAAAATCAGGAACTAGCAGTAGAAGGAGAGAAAAATGGGACACAACCGGAGTTGAATCATGAAGAGGAGAGGTTCATTAGAGCCTTGAATAATGTCAATAGGAGACCTCATTTCAACCCACTTGATTATCATAGCAACCTAGATGTTGATGAATTGATATATTGGATCACATAGATTGACAAGTATTTTGAGCTTGAAGGAACTAATGAAGTGAAGAAAGTAAAGTATGCATGCACTAAGTTAAAGGGACATGCATCCCTATGGTGGGAACATTTTTAGACAGATCGGTAGAGAAGGGGTAAAGACAAGATCAAATCTTGGGATAGGATGGTGAATAAGTTGAAGGCTAAGTTTTTGACTGAGGTCTACCAAGTAAGTTTGTTTCGAAAGTTGCATAGATTGAAGAATATAGACCTAAGTGTTAAAAGTTATATCGAAGAGTTCTACAAGTTGAACATCAGATCGGGTCATATAGATGATGAGGTTGAACAAGTTGCTTGGTATCTTAGTGGTTTGAGGATGTCCATACAAGATGAAATCAGTCTGTTTTAGATTAGGAGTATGGAAGAGGCTTATAAGTGGGCCTTGAAGGCTGAAGAGAAGTTGAACAAAAGGCATGAGCAAAGACAAAGAGGAAGAGGAGGAAGATTCCAAAGAGGTAGAGGTAGATCTTCTATAGATTAGGGCAAAAGTGAGTCAGAAATTAAGGACAATGATTTTTATAGGAGGAATGTCAGGAGTTCCTACTGGAATGAAGGACAAGGTAGTGGTGAAAGGAGGAAGTTCAATGACACTTGTTTCAAATATGGTGAAGAAAGACATAGAGGCTTTGAATGCAAGAAAGGTAACTTTGAGATGAAGGAAAAAGGCAGTAGGAGAAAAACATCTATTGATGAAGAGTCCACTGGTTCAGTGAACAACAATCAAGAAGAGGAAGGTGTAACCTTGATGACTAGGAAAATCCTATACCATAGAGAACAAGAGGAGTCTATACAGAGGAAGAAATTGTTCAAAACTAGATGTAAGGTAGAAAACAAGGTGTGTAATGTTGTCATAGACAGTCGTAGTTCTGATAATGTTTCTTCAGAGGAGTTGGTTGAAAAATTGAAGTTTTAGAGGATGGAACATCCTAAACCCTATCAGATTGCATTGATACAACATGAACAAAAGGTACTAGTAAGTGAACAATGCCTAGTTAAATTCAGGATTGGGAAGTATTATGACGAGGCTTTGTATGATATTATGCCTATGGATGTGTTTCATATCTTGTGGGTAGACCATAGAAATATGATAGGCAAGGTATACATGATGGTAGAAAGAATGTTTACACTATTGTTTCTAATGGGATGAAACAAAATTTGTTACCTTTAGAGGAACCTGTTAAGAGTGAAGTATGTACCAATGCAAGAATTTGTCTAGTGGATGGGAGGAATTTTTTGGATGACATGAAGCATAATAATGTGTGTTTTTCCTTATTACCTACGGAGTATAAGAAGAATGTCTTGGTAGAAGAACATCCTGAATGAATCACTGGGTTGTTCAATGAGTATGCTGACATCATATCAGATAATGTACCTAATGTATTACCATCGCTGAGAAGTATTAGTCAATGCATGGATTTGATACTAGGTACTAGTATTCCTAATAAATTATAATATAGGATGAAATCAACAAAGAATGAAGAAATCAATAGGAAAGTACAAGGATTTTTGTAGAGAGGGTTGATCATAGAAGGTTTGAGTCCATGTGCAGTGTTAGCACCTAAGAATTATGGACAATGGAGGATGCGTATTTATTCAAGATCTATCAACCAAATTAGATTTAAGTATCAATTTACTTTGCCAAGGATGGATGATTTGATGGATTGTTTGAGTGGGGATAAGTATTTAACCAAGATAGACTTGAAGAGTGGATACCATCATATTAGAATCAGAGAAGGTGATGAGTGGAATACTGCATTTAAGAAAAATGAAGGATTTTATGAGTGGTTGGTAATGCCTTTTGGATTGTCTAATGCACCTAGTACTTTCATGAGGCTAATGAATGAAGTCCTGAAGAGATTCTTGGGTAATTTTTTCAATGTGTATTTGGATGATATCTTGATTTTCAGTAAGATCCAAGAGGAACATTTGATGCATGTTAAACAAGTATTGCAAATTTTAAGGGAAGAGAAGCTGTTGATAAACACCAAGAATTGTACTTTCATGGAGGAGGAGTTAGCATACTTGGGATTTGTAATATCTGTTGAAGGATTGAAGATGGATCCTGAGAAAGTGAAATCCATTTTTGAGTGGCATACACCGGGGAATTTTGGGGAGGTGAGATCATTTTATGGGTTGGCTAGATTCTATCATAAGTTCATCAGGAACTTTAGTCCAATGTGTGGAGTAATTACTGAAACCATGAGAGGATATAGGACGGTGTTCAAATGGACACATGAAGCACAAAGGAGTTTTTCATTTTTGGAGTAGAAGGTGACAAAACAACTGGTGTTAGCTTTACCTAATTTTAATAAGGTATTTCAAGTAGATTGTGATGCTAGTAGAAATACAATTAGAGTTGTCTTAATTAAAAAAGGAAGACTTATTGATTATTTTAGTGACAATTTGAATGATGCTAAGAGAAGGTATTCAATGTATGATCAAGAATTATATGTTATAATCCAAGCTTTGAGGAAATGGAGACATTATTTGTTACCTAGGGAGTTTGTATTGTATATTGATCATCAAGCATTAAAGTATTTGAGCAGCCAAGGTAAGTTGAATCAGAGACATGTGAGATGGGTTGAGTTTATGAAGAGAAATATATTTGTGTTGAAACATAAGAGTGGTGTGTCAAATAAAGTTGTTGATGCCTTAATTAGGAGGACTTTGTTGACTGAGATGAAAATTGTAGTATTGGGATTTGATGAATTGAAGGTCTTGTATGAGGAAGATCCAGATTTTAGTGAACCTTGGAAGGCTTGTAAGGAACCTATTGTTGCCGATAGAAGTAAGTGGTTGAATTATTTCATTCAGGATGGAATTTTATTTAGAGGTGGTCAATTATATATACCGAGGAGTTCCATGCGAGATAATATGATTAAGGAGAAACATAATGGAGGTTTAGAAGGACATTTTGGCATTGATAAGACAATAGCTTTGGTAAGTAAGAATTACTTTTGGCCACAAGTTTAGAAGGATGTGAGGAATTTTTTACATAGTTGTAAGGTATGTCAAGTTGCAAAAGGTAGTAGTCAAAATGTGGGGTTTTATACACCTTTGACAGTACCGGTCAAACCTTGGGAGGAGATTAGTGGGGTTTTGTACTTGGTTTGTCTAGAAAATAGAGAGGTTGTGATTAAATCTTTGTGGTTGTAGATAGATTTTGTAAGATGGCACATTTCATTCCTTATAGGAAGACTACAAATGTAGTGCATGTAGTTGATTTATTCTTCAGAGAGATTGTGAGATTACATGGATTACCTAAGAGCATTGTTTTAGATAGGGATAGTAGGTTTGTTGGTTAATTTTGGAGGACACTTTGGAAGAAGATGAAAGTTGATTTGAAGTTTAGATCTACTTTTTATCCACAAATTGATGGAAAGACAGAGGTTGTTAACATGAGTTTAGGGAACTTGTTGAGGTGTTTAGTTGGAGATAAGCATGCAAATTGGGATTTAGTTTTGCCACAAGAATAGTTTGATTATAACAATTAAGTGAATATGAGCACAAGGAAGACACACTATGTTTAATCCTAAGGGAGTAGTAGAATTAAGGGATATCAATCATGATTTTAAGAAGAGTGTTGAAGGAGAGGGATTGTTGAGGTTATGAGATCATTGCATGAAGGAGTGAGACATCATTTGGAGGAAATGAGTCAAGTTTATAAGAGGAGAGAAGACATGAAGAGAAGACATAAGGAATTTCAAGTAGGAGATGAAGTTATGGTATACTTGTAAAAGGGTATATTTCATGTCGGTACTTATAACAAGTCGATGATGAAGAAGTTTGTTTCTTTTAAGATCTTGAGTAAATTTGGTTTAGGGAATGCATATGAAGTGGAATTACTAGAGGACATGGATATATCACTGGTCTTTAATGTTGCAGATTTGTATGAGTATCATGAATCAGATTACACTAGAAGTGAAGGATTTGATGATGGGAAACAGTATCCTAAGAAGCAGATGGATTAGACAGAGCATATTTTGGATAGTAGAGTTGGTCAAAGTACAAGAGGTAAACAATATATGGAGCATCTTGTCAAATGGAAAGATAGACTAGTGGAGGATTATTCATGGATTTCTCAGGCTAAGGTTGACCACTTTGGTTTTCCTTTGGACCAAAAAAAGTGAGAGGCTCACTTTTTAAATACATTAGGTGTCTGATGCAGGAGCATCTTGGGATCTTAGCAATCTCACATCAAACAAAAATATTTATTTTCCTATTTGATCTATTTTTGTTTCTATTTGCGGTCAATATGTGGTTGTTCTTTTGTGTTGTCTTCGCTACAGTGTGTTTATGGCTAAATATTATACCTTATCCTATGATCTCACATTATTTGGACACATAACACATGAGTTTTTGCAGATTCTTTGCTTGAATATCATGTGCTTCATTTCCCCGGCCAGTCGTTGTGTTTTCTAATCATTTTCCATTATTCCAATTGGTATCTACATGTGTGATCATGCTAGATCATTGATAAATTTGAGGCCAACTTTATTGTATGATTGCATCTCTTATTTATTCATTGGAGGTTGAACCTAATGATTTTGGGTCCTGACCTATTTGTTGTAACACATTTTCTCAATTATAGGGAAATGTGATCTTTCCTTGGATGACCTGGTGTTGTGATTGCTTTATAAGCTTATGAAATTGTTCCTAAGGGGCATAACATCTTGATAAGATTATTTGTCTTTAGTTTGGATAGGGTTTGCAAGGGTTTTTTTTTTATCATAATCATGTCTGTGTGCTTGGCATGTGAGATTGCATATTGTTGATATGTTGTAAATGATTTTGTAATAATAATTGAAGTCTGATCTTTCATTTCTATCCATCTTGGCTTATTTTTCTTGTTGTGTTGCATTAGCTACTAGGATTGGACTGGTCTCCTTGAGGTTTCTCCATCCTTGACTGTGTCACAAGAAGATTGAGTAAGTTAAGGATCTCTTTATTGGCCTAGTTTTTTTGTAGTTTAATTTGGTATTAAGTCTTCTTTGTTAGGGTCTTAAGGAATGCCTTATTTTGGCAGTAGAGGGTATTTTAATTATTGGTGTTTCCATATTTTAATAGTGAAGGGATTTAATATTAAAGAAGTCTAACTTTTATTGGGTAAGGTTGATAACAGTCGTATATATAGTTTGTATATTGGGTTCACCTTATTTTAGTAAATAAAGGGCATTGACTTTAATAGTTGTATGAGATTTTTTGTATCATTTCTAGTTGAGGTGTTTATGCCTATAAATTTTTGTAAGTCTTTCCAGAGGGGTGTTAGTGTGTGTGTGTGTGTGTGTGTGTGTGTGTGTGTGTGTGTGTGTGAATATTGTACTTGCAAGCTGCAACACAACACTTCAATATGTCATTGCATCAATGGTTAGAATCATCAAATTCAATTGAAAAACATGGAAAACCAAAGGAAACTGACATGTTGCTTCCTATCTAAGAAGGGTATGATTTAAGCTATAATTGGCCTCAGATTATGCATAAATCGATGACATATTCAATTCTAGAATGGAAGATTCATTGATAAATCAAGCTAATTAACATACAATTCATGCTTAAAATGATGCAAAGGTTTAATTAAAGCACAAATGAAGATTATCTAATTAGCTATGTGAGATTATGAAACAAAAATGATAGCATAAGAGTGCATTAAACTTTCTAAAATTTTGGGGCAGCATAAGAGTACAATCAATATTCTAAAAATTAGGGCGAATTGAGCTCAAAATACAATCCTTTTATGGAATAATTTGAGGAATGAGTGGTTGAGATAAAATTGTGAGGAGAGGTGAGGATTGAATCTTTGGTGATCCATGTGAGTGATCCGTATGAGTGAACTCTCATTGGTTCATGGATTGACTTTCCATGTGCAAGTGATGAGTTATAATTAGAGACTTTATTTAATTCTTTTTAATTAATTACTTTAGCCATGGATTTAATTGGGTTGATTTGATTTAAATAGGCCAAATTAATTAATGTGAATTATTGATTAAATCACTTTGATTTTAGGAGATCAAATTGATTTTGATGAATTATGTCAATAATCAAATAGTTGGATTGACATAATTAGGGGTATGATCACATTTAGGGCAAATGGGGTCTCTAATTAGAGTAGACCAAATTATGGTGGTTACATTTGTCCCTCTTTGAATTGATGTGCAAGCAATGTATTGATTCAAAGAATATCTAATGTTGACTTTAGAAAGTTTGAGAATTCTGCACTTGATTGAACAAAATATAGCCGATGAGATCAGTCTCGAACTTGATTGAACTAAGACTGATAGTATCAACTTTGAACTTGATTGAACAAAGGTAGATTAATAGAGATATAAAGATACCAATTCTAAACTTGATCAAACAAGAATTGATAATACTAACTCCAAACTTGATCAAACGAAGGTCAGTACGAAGCTGCTGAGAGCTGTAAGGTATCAATTCTGAACTTGATTGGACAAGAATTGATAATATTGACTCCAAACTTGATCAAATGAAGGTTAGTATAAATATGATGAGAGCTTGATAAAGATCTAAGAGATTGTAGGCATAGATATCCAACTTGTTTAGCACTGAAGCCTTCTATCCAACAGTCCCAACTTGATCAAAGGAAACTGTCGTGCCCCTAGTCTTTTGATGATGAAGTCAGTTTTGTTGTTTGAGCAAGAATTTGATTGATTTTGAGTATGATCATGCCCCATCAAGAATGAAATCAAAGGAAATAGAATAAAACCCCTCCTTAGAATGACATTTGAATGGAACAGGTTGAATAGATCAAGGAAGAATTAATCAGAATATGAGATGAAGCGAAAATGTGTTAAGAGAAAACACAGATTTACCAAGTTGACAACTTTGAAAAAGTTAATTTTGAGCTTGATAAAATGATGTATGACCAATTTTTTTATGAATGATGTGCAATTTTTTGATAGATAACCATAAAAAATTGATTGCGTAAAACTTACGAATCATTTTCTGAACATGTAGAGCAATTTTGCATTTATATGAGAGTGTCGCAAAATTTTTATTGTGTTGTTATAAACATTGTGCTTGTGTTTGATTTTGTTCCCGATTGATCTGAGAAGAACAAAATTGAATTTTGATAGTCTATGAATGGTTTCAGAGCATCTAAACAACCCAAAAAGGTCAATATAAGTCTCAAAAATCACTTTTTACCCATTCATTTTCAATTTCATCCTTAGTAAATCCTTAAGCTCTGTAGAGAAGATGGTATCCCCATGGAGAAATGTCGATTTGATCTAGAACGTCATCACAAGAACCTGACCCATTACACATAACCAGTGAGTACATTGAGACCTACCTTTTTAGTTGTTCTATTTTTCATTTTGTCACTTTTTGCAGTAGTTAGGAGAAAAGTAATTTTGAGCCGTATTTGGGGTTCCGAATCGCATCCTGTCAATTCCTTTTCACATCTGGTAAATTTGAAAATTTATGGATCACATCCCGTAGAAATAGGATCACTTCCCATAGGGCATTAGAGTGTCGTTTTTAGGATATTTTTGTTATCCTTTGAATTTCATCGTGTCCTGTGAAATAGGTTCGCATCTAGTATCCTGTGTCGCATCCTGTAAAAATAGGATCGCTTCCCGATTTCCCCATTGCATCCTATTAATTTAGGATTGCATATGGGATGCAGGCTCACATCTAGGGAAAATAAAGTCATTTTTAGTAAAAAGTTTTAGTTTCCCCTTTTGATTGTTTTTCCTCTTTTTGAAGGAAAAAGAATTAGTTATTAGATTTTTGTGTAGTTGACTTGGCTAGAATACTGATGTAAGTCTATATTTTTGTCCCTGACAGACTAAGTTCCCTATTGTGTTGTTTTGAGAACCTCAACTTGCATGAGTCCTTGCATTATCTCTCTCCTTGACCATTGGAGCTACAGATCATTGGACGTCTTGGTTTATCATCTCTGATAGATTTACCCAATATTAGCATAAATTGAGGGTCATTGAATGCTCTTGCCGAGAGATGACACTTAGAACACAACACCTTCCATCTCCCAATTGGAAAGATGAATGTGACCCCAGAGGATGTGTGGCATATCTTGCACATTCCTATGATGGGATGAGAGGTTCAATTGGAGTCTTTGTCTACTATTTTGATTGTAGACACACAAAGATTCTTTGTAGATGCATCCATAGTATGAAGATACTTGACCTGGGACTATATGATTAATCACTATGAGCAGCTACCTGTGTTTCTTTCCAGCTTGATAGGAGGTATCTTGATGCCCGACCGGGGACAACATGGATTTATGTATGGATGGGTTGGTATGTTGGAGCAGATGATTGGCTCCACACACAGATTTGGCTGGGGTAGCTTCATATTGGCACATATGTATAGAGAGCTTCATGAGATTATATATGAGTGTTCATGGAGTATGACTGTCAGCATTCTGATATTACAGATCTGGGCCTGGGAGAACATCCCAATGACATGTCCTATAGTAGATAGGCAACGAGCACCCAAGGAGCCTTATGTATACATGTATTCAGGTTATATCCAACAGCCCCATCTTGATAAGTTGGAATATTGGCGAAGAGTCCTTGATGATGTCATAGTAGTTGAGTGGAGGCCATATTTAGATTACGAGGAGTGGACCTCTGATAGGTGACAAATGCCTTATTTCTTTCAGAGTAGGTACCTGATCGGTCAGACATGTTATATTGTGGAGAGATTCATAGTTACACGTGTCCTCAAACAGTTTGGCCGGATACAGGGCATGTAACAAGATTTGACTGCATATGCTCACATTCATGATAAGGAGGCACAGTGGGGTGCCTATTTATCTTATGAGACTACATAATTGGAGATCTGTCAGATGGTAGCAGTAGGCTAGGATTACCTTGCAGATGTGACCAATGTTGGATGCAATAATGCGTATCTTTCTCATCTTCTTCAGTTTCCATTCCCCCACTTTACAATGGCTGATGAGATAACACCTCATATTGAGGATGTTTTATATTATGATCCTACTTATGATGGACCTATGAGAGGTAGGGGTTGAGGAGACAAAGATGGTGGTGGGAGAGATGGTAGGGGTGGAGGTGGTAGAGATGGAAGGCACCCTCTTGTGGACAAAGGTTAGAGACATGGTCGTGATGATAGGGGTGATGATGGTGATGACAGGGGTGGTGGTGGTGGTGTTGGGGAGGGCAGACATACTCAGTTCAGGTTTGTGCCTCCACCTATGGATCCAGGTCCATTACTGACAAGACGACCGCAGTAGTAGAGACTTAGTGGGGGAGGTAGACCTCTAGGATAGGATCTTCCATGAGATACAAGCAGGGATACGAGAAAGGACAAAGTTCCCTTATCAGAGAGAGAGAGAGAGAGAGAGAGAGAGAGAGAGAGAGAGAGAGAGAATCTCAGGGCTCGGATTACTACTTTAGAGACACTTTTGGCAGATAGGGTTAGGCAACTTAATGTCATGAGATCAGAGAGGGATATACAGGCATGCACAACCACACATCAAGGTAAGAGAGTCATGTATTAATTTTCCTTGTATTGTGCTACAGTTCCATAGCCACAAAGAGCACCATTATATTGCATTATTGCATAGCAGTCAGAGAGATCTATGCCTCCACCAGCTCAGCATCCATGGGTTGATGTGCCACAACCTCCTCCTGATCAGGGAGAGGGTGGTATTCAGACATGACTATTATGATTATATCTAAGATTTTTGTATATTGATCCTTCTGTGGTTATCCTTGTACCTCATACATTTGATACATATGTATATGTTTTATCATGATCTCATTGATACTGTTGTAGACATTTCCACATTTTTGATCTGATAGTCGCTGATATATATCTAAGATAGCTTCTTCTGATTTTGATATGCTCATTGGTTCTCTTTTTGATGTATGTGATAGATGATTAGATTGATGCACACTTTGATTATGTACTTGGTCTTTGATGTTTTAGAATAGATTCATGTGATGACATCATTTATGCTCTTTGGTTATTACTAATATATAGATGTGTGAGATGATTTTATATGGATATGCAGATGTATGTTTTTGAGATTTTCTTGATGCACATACATGTATGGATGCACTTAGGATGTAAAAATGCAATACTTGAATGCTTTGTTTTTCTATTTTCTCATTTCCCATTATGAATTCAATGGATATGCAATGACATTAATATATCAGTAACATAGATTAAGTAGTCAAACTTGGATTTTGAATGAACCAGGAAATCATTTTGAGCTCAAGTCCTTATGTTGTTTAAAAATTAATCATGCAATCTTAAATGCAACTAAATGCAGAATTCTAGGATTGTCACTGATTTGTTTACATTTTAGCATTTTTATCATCATAGGGCATTTGTGTAATATATATCATCAGATAGTACAACTATCACTATTACCAAGAAAGTATAATGAAATTATAAATACTATATTTATTGGATGCAATGTCAAAAATAAACCTAAGCATCAAGGCATAGAGGTCAGGATGACTTGTTAGTTATCTCATTTTGCTTTAAGAATCATCTTCTATTCGCGTGTAATATAAGATACACAATCCGTAATGACCTTTAATATTCATATCCTTGGGTACATAATGTATCATACACCTTACTTAGAAATTGATTAGAAACATATAAGGAAATTGGTTCAACCTCACCATAGTTTACACATAAAAGGATTGAGATATATGTGGCTATCCAGTCATGTTGGAAGCTCTTACCATAAACATCCAAGTTAGGTGAAATTTATAGGATCATTGAAACAATCACCACATGTAAAAAACCAATAAAATTTTATGCCCCCTATCCTTGAGACTCTTTGTCTTTTAATATACGTCATGGAGTAACTCGAAAGACATAACAAGAAACAATTGATAATCAGACAAAGAAAATTCATAACTGTTTACATGCCCCTAGTTTGAAACATCATTGGAACATAGAAAGAGTCATAATCAATCAATATTGATCTATATGTGCTTATGTGGTGTTTAGGAACATAGTTGATTCATTTTTCAATCACAGTAGAGAAATCATCAATTGCAACTTGGAATTAAGCAATGTATTTTTATGTCTGAGTGAGTGAGATAAACATTTATTAGCAATTGCAATTCAATGTAGTGTTGAGGAACATTGTTTGATTAAAGTGTTGAGAAACACTAGTATGATGTCAGTTACAGGTAGGTGGTATTAAAGAAACACCCTTGTTTGTGAAAGTGATGTTTTGATTCAAGTATTAAGAAATATTGTTTGTAGTGTCAAACCTTCCTAAACAAGGACCTAACAAACATTGACCAAACATGCTAGCAGAGATGCCCCCAGTGAAGAATGACTATCCCTAAGATGCAAATGCAAACAAATACCAGGAAAGGATAGGAAAACCATGAGGAATTTAGAGTCAACTGATAGCAAAGATATGATCATAAAAGATTAGTGTCATTAGTGCATTGATAGATGGAGCACAAAGTACAAGTGATGCTTGTTTGCCAGGTTTTCACCACTCGACAAGCTTATATTTTTGTTTACTACCAAGACGCATGTTTACCAGTGTTGACACCTGAAAATGGATAGGCTTGCGACTTTACATTAAAAACACTAATTTTCATCTATTAATTAATGGCTTTTAATCATTAATTAATCATCTATTTTCTTCTAAATTCATTCCCCAAATCATCTAATCAAATTCCCAAAATTAATTAAATAATTAATTTTATTTAATTAATTAACCTTAATTGATTAATTACCATTAATTAATTAAACTCAATTTTTTATAGTTTAAATTCAAATATTTAAACTTACTAATTAAATTCTTCCAATTAAATTAATTTCAATTAAATTAATTTCATTTCATTCAATAAAGCAATTCTAAATAAAAAAGAATTCAATTATCTCACATGTTGAAAACTTTAATTAAATAAATGAATTAAATATTGATTTATCTTCAAAGAGATAACTCCAATCAGATCACATG
>MU228286.1:1386538-1396771 GCA_018584345.1 Thuja plicata | reverse complement strand
TCCACCCATCTCTCTAGTCCACATGGGTAACTTCACCCACCTCTTCAGTTCAAAAAGGTAACTCACAATTAGCTCTACAGTCAACCAAACTCTATCTCCTCTTTACCAAATGAAGAGGTGGAGTTTACTGATGGCTTCTCAAGTTCCTTTTAATCTCAACCATTCATCTCCCTATCTTTGGGATTGATCTAAACCGTTCATTTCATCCTCAATTCCTATGTAATAAACCCTTCATAACCATTAGAAGGATCTAGTATTTCAAGCTCTCGTGCGCCATTACTATGTCAGTTTGGTTCTAGCATTCAAGCCATCTTGCAATCACACACACATTTCAATTAGCAAATTCTTGATGCTTCTCAAGTCACAGACGCTGCCCACACCAATACTGAGCATCAAAAACAACATTTTGGAAGGAGTAGAGAGAGACAATAGAAGCTTCAAGCACTTTGGGGTTTGCATTTATTTGTTTTCCTTTCATTGCTTGTACATTTTATTGATTACGTTTCAGGTTATTTGTTTTGGTAGTTATTGTGTACTTGATTTCTATCATTGTAAAAACCATTGCTACTAACCCTGGCCTTTGGAAAGCTTGGGAATCACAAATCATGAAAAGGAGGCGTAAATTTTGGTGAACCCAACGTGAAGAAAACAACCCGATTATCTCTTGCAGATGACAAACATAATTGATCAACCACGGTCGTACGGTCACAAATCTAAAAATATGTTTTTTTTTAATATCTGTGTTATTTTGCAATTGCTGGTATTTTGCCACTATCGACGAAATTGTGCCACAATCGACTGGTTTAATACTGCAATTAATTGTAGGTTTCCACATTTATTTTTTGTCATCTTCTGGGTCTTTATCTTTCCTACAGTTTGCTGTAATTGATCCACTGGTACCGCAATTGACAAATTTAGGCCACAATTGACCGATCTAGGCCGCAATTGATTGTGCTTTACCGCAAGTGAAAGTGTTTTGCCGCAATTGATATTTTTTAGCCGCAGTCACCTATTATTTACCGCAATTACCTATGCATCACCACAATCGCCTGTAAAATTGCACATCGGGGCCAAAATTCTTTACCTTACAATCTAAAGATCTAATACTTTCTTTGTTTTTCTACAGGACGACAAGTTCCCACGAACATGAAGGGTAAGTTGTTGGTAAGTATCATTCATTGTTTCAAAGTTACATATACTCTCATTTTGCAAAAGATCCTTTTTGATACTAATTTGTTTAAGCAAAGAAAACTAAAAGGAATTCACTTGTCAATTTGGGTTTAAAAAGAACAGTGTTTGTCAAACATCTCACATTTCACACTTCAGATTTGGGCTTAAAATTAATGTGGGGACTAAAATTAAACAAGGCAAAAAATCTCTCAAATTGGTGCATTGAAATTAAACAAGCAATCAACACCTACTTTTGGGCTTAAAATTGAACACTTGTGCTTGTATGGTGGTGTATCTTAGTTCACATTTCAAACTTTTGGAGTTTAATCAATTTACCTTGTGTCTTGAGTTTTGGGTGCACTTGCACAAACTGTTAGATTAGAAACCTTTATAATTTTTAGAAAGGCCTGTCCTGGGAATGTGCTTCTTCCTCAGAGAATGACCTTAAAATGGTAATCCTTCCGATTGGTATATAAACAAGACACGAACCAAAGTTCCGTCTTATCTAGCCAAGCTCAGGTGAGGTGTGTTGGTGATAGTCTGGATCAGGTGAATATCCCTAAGGAGGCAATATGATCAACTAGGCTCTTAAGTGAGTCACACACATACAAACCAATTGGAGAGAGACCACAGACCCTTACTACAACCTTCATTAATTAGAGGCCAACCCATTTTACCTTTGAACAAGTACCTTATTATAGTGCAAGGGGTTGCAGAATTTCCCCCCAAGATCCCCAACATATGTGTCCCACGGTATTTGTGTAGTGAAAGAGATCTTCACTCCACGGCAACAATACCTGGAAATGAAAAAAACACGGGCACCTATGTCGTGGACCTTTGGGTCCTAGTAGTGTGAGAATTGTTGTGTGAGCTAATAGACATTCAAGAATTGGGCCTATAACATTGTATTATGAAGCCATTGACCTAGATTAATCTGACTATTCATTGTTGAGACCTCGTGATAACCTTGCAACTTAAAAAAGTTGTAGAACATACACATAATCAGTCTTCATTCTTCAAAACATAGTGTCTGTCGTGCTTGTTTCTTTGATCAGTTTTTGAAAATGCAAAACAAAACATCCAAATTGTCAAAAATGAGTCAAAAGTGTTAAAGTCTAGGGTTGTCAATGTCAACTGTCTTGCAAATCAGAAGCATCATTCCAAAAATATCAAAATTGCCCACATTGTGCCACAATTGAAGGAAGTCTGCCACAATTACTTTGTTTATTGCCTCAATCATCTTGTTTATTACCACAATCGGTGACAAACTACCGCAATCGACCATTTAATTTACCATAATCGGTGGAGTTGTACTGCAATTGACCAGAGATACTTTATTCCTGTTTTGACCTAAAAAACTTGAAAGAACTCTTCATTTGGTGTCCAAAACTAGTGTCTATCCCAGGAAAATGCAAAGAACATTGTGTGAATCTCTAAACATTAAAGATCATTCCTTCTCTGAAAAGCACAATTATTGTCTAAAACATTGTTAGTTCGAAAGCTCAGACTCAAAATACCTTGATCTCATCATATCAAAAATCATCATCTTTATCCAAGTGACTTTGTCCAAGGCAAAGGTTGACAAATCTTATCTTTTTACATCATCACCACTTTGAGATCAAGATATATCAAAATCTGTCCTTAGAATTACCCTTGTCCAAAACATAACTCGGACTTCCTTAGAAAGGGATTTTCTTCCTTGTTTGCTTTATATCACTTGTTTTAGTTAAAAAAATTGGACCACACTATGTCTCAAACACCTCATGGAGGGCCTTACACAAGGTCTAAGGCTAGAACACAACTTGATGAGTCATATATCAACTGATTCCCCACTTGGGAAATAGAGCAAGAGAAAGATCCTTTTATAAACACCAGTTCTACTCTGTTCATTGAACAACCCCGTGGGGCAGCTCTTTTCCAAAATGTCACAAAACAGGAACTAGAGGATATAAAGCAAGATGCTTATTCCACACAAGTAGTTGACGCTGTTGTAGAGAGGAATCTTGAATGCTTCTTAGCCGTGCTGATAAAGAAGGGAGTCAAACTTCCTGTTGAATTTAGTGTATTGACCATATGGCCTGAAAACTCGCTCGCAAGTCAAAACACTACTCAACCTCCTCAGATACTGCCTATTTTCTCTCAAATATTCCCACCATTGGTATTACCCACATTAACATAGACGATACACAGTCAAACCAATGACACGAACCAGGCTAACACATCTTCCACTCAAAACATGACAGGCTCGCAACTGAGTGCACCTGTGCTTACTAGTGTGTTCCCACCTTTGGTCACATGGCCGGGGAAATCAAGCTCTCAAGCTACATCAAACACCAATTGTTCTGCAACTATGACGCTGCTGGAGTCAATTCATACTAGTCCTTGGATCAACACTTCATGCCCCTAGGGATCCATCTCTGCAGGTACAACTTACAGTCAATGCCCACCCAAGGCTACACCTTTGCCCATTCTAACATCAATCCAACCTCCGAAACAACAACCCCAGCTTCAGTTGCCTCAAATCCAACCTCCACAACAACCCCAACTTCAATTTCCTTGAATCCAACCCCAACTTCAGTTTCCTCAAAACCAACCCTCGCAGCAACAACCCCAACTTTAGTTGCCTCAATTCCAACCTCAGCAACAACAACCCCAGCTTCAAACCCAACCTCAGCAGCAACAATATCAACCCTAGTAGTATGAACCCCAGTTTCAATCATAACAACAAACACACCAAAACCCACCATGGGCTACTCATGTGCCCCCATTTGCAAATCACTCGGTGGGAAATCAATATCAAGTCCCCAGGATGAAATCCTATGTCCCTACTCAAGGGACATAGAGGTGCAGCCTCATACCCACTACATCACAGAGGAACGTCCTCACACACCAACCTCAATATCAAACAAACATGTTAATGCAACAGATGCAAACCTTTCAAACCCAAATGATGGATATGAAAAATTAGGGGCAAACTAAATCCTACACCGCAGAGGATTTATACACATACCCCTTTGACCATTCTCTCCACATGTCTCCGTTCCCAAATCACTTCTTGGTACCAAAATTTGACAAATATAGGGGCAATACCAACCCTATTGAGCATATCCGAGAGTTTTTTGCTAGTTGTGTCAAAGTCGCCCATGATGAGACATATTTAATGTGACTATTCCCACAAAGCTTGGCCGGACTAGTAATGGAATGGTTCTCACATTTACCTCATGGCATTCAGTGTTGGGCTGAACTGGCTGAAAAGTTCATAGCTCACTTCCATCATAACATCGAGCACAAGGTCAACATCAAGGACCTTTGCGATATCAAACAGAAGGATGGAGAGTCTTTTGTGAAGTTTCTAAAGAGATGGAGGAACATGACAAACCACATAACATATGATGTGCCCGAACAAGACCTAATAGTCATGTTTGTTGACAATCTATTTCTAGACATGTCATTCACAACAGAGTTACAGTTAGCTTCAAACTTCGCAAAACTCATCGAATGAGGAGTTTGTTGTGAGAAAAACTTATTCAAATGAGGAATCCTTGCATATCCAACACAAACGAATACAAACAAAAATTCAACAGACAAAGCTAAGTGGTGGAACAAAAACAAAAATGTCACTAGCGATGGTGTCATTAATGTGAAGACAGTCAACTATGCACAACCCAAGGTGTCATTGCAAGGCACACCTATGGCCAACCAAAAACCCATAGGGCCCACTCAACAAACATACACCCAAAACCAACCTCCCCCTGTACAAGCGGCCACTGTGTCAAACAGTTAACAACAAAATCAATGCAGACCACTGTTTCAATTCCAACAACGAGATTTCACACCATTAGGAGAGCTAATAGAATCAACTTTACACAAGTTGATACAATCAAACACTATCACTCTCCCAGAAATTAGGGACTTTGAAGAAGATGCAAACAAACCAAGGTGGTATAATGACAAGGACTTCTGTGAATTTAATCGGGTGAAAGGACATAAAACATCTAACTATTACCGATTGAAACACGCTATCCAAGACCTGATTAACACAGGGGCCATCGATGTGACAAATACCCAAACCAAAGGCACAACTAATCACACTATCTTCAATGATACCTTTCATGATCACAACAAGGGAAAATCTTTTGGGTTTGGTGGACAAGAAAAACAAGTTAACTATACATATGCCAACAGTGATAATGTTATCAATTGCCTCAATCCTTCAGATAGCCATGTGGCTACAATCACTATCAAAGACCAAGGTAAAAAATGTGCTGTAACAACATGTCATGCTAGAGTCATCTTGCAAGGAGTACGATCCTCATCTACTATATCTGCCAATCCTAAAGCAAACTTAGATCCACAGTCAAGCATAGTGGATCAACTAAAGTGCACACCTACCTAGATCTCCATGTTTGACCTATTGCGTATATCTCCACAACATTAACTGGCACTTGACCAAGCCTTTCAGAATGCAACTATCCCAAGGGACATAACACCCATGAGCTTCCAAATGATGGTTAACCATATAGCTGCTAACAAACATGCCACATTCATGGACCGTGATGTGCCGTCGCATAAACCCCTGCGTAATGATCCTTTACACTTACTTGTCTAAGTCCACAAAAGTGCTATTCATAGGGTTGTTGTTGATGGTGGAGCTAGGTTAAACATCTATACTCTAAAGTTAATCAAGCAAATGGGCTATTCAAAATCAAGCATTGATGTCACAAGAAGGATAAATATCAAAGCTTATGATGAAGAGGAAAGGTCCTCTAAAGGTATTATCATTCTACCTGTCCGTATTGGTCCAGTGGTAAAAAAAACTCCCTTCTAGATCCTAGACCTTGAGTTGGGATACAACATGCTACTAGGGAGACCCTGGATACATGAAATGCAATCTGTACCTTTGACGTACCATCAATGCATCAAGTTCCCACACCAGGGAGAGGAAATCATCATAGAGGGAGATCCCAATCCTTTCCAATACTGTAATGTTGTCCAAATCAACACTGATAACTAGGTACCCTCAAACCAAGATGCAAGAATCCCATCCTCTTCAGATTCAAATCCCAAGGATGTCACACAGACAATAGGAAAGATAGTCATTAACCAAGATGCAAGTATTCCCTCCTCTTCAGATTCAAATATTAAGGATTTCACATGGAAAGCGGGCAAAATATCCATCACCAACAAAGGCTTTGGTGAGTATAGATATGAAGAGGCTTTCACCATCACGCACATGCCTCACAGCCTGCGAACTTATGACATGCCACAACCTGTTATTATAGCAGAAACTCCATAGCCTGTTTTATTCAGATGTCTGCCCACAACCTTTGTCAGATGGGGAGACATAGCAGAAGAAAAGCTATTTGAACAAGATATCAGTACATGGTTATACTAAGACCTACAAGAAACAATCTGGCAAACCCTACCCTTATCGAACTATGGTAATGGTTATACAATGTTACAAAGATTTGGGTATGATGGTACAACTGGCCTGGGGGCAAGACAACAAGGCATAATAGAATTGTCTCTCCTGCCAACCCAAAGAAACACTAGAGGGTTAGGTTATTGAGAACAAAGAGCCAATCCTGTGATCCAAGATATCCAAGTCAATCAGGAACAAATAGTAGAGATGCACAAGGGGGCACAACACAGAACATGTCTTGATAAGAAACATATTAGCACAATTATTTCCTGCTGAAGAGGGAGCCACACAAACCCAAATAGACCTCCACATAGCAATCAATGATAATGAAGAAAATGAGACATCTGACAAGTGTTCTATTGAGACTGACTCCCACGAGTATGAGTGGAGATCCTTTCACAACTCCAAACCATCAATCCTAGATTATTCCCCTTGGTCAGACACTATCATAAACCTAGAAGAATTAATTTGACCAAATATCCATTGCCGAACAACCCTGCATAGATAAGCATGTCATTTATCAAATCTCAAGTGGTGTGTCCACATCACAGTCTAGTTTTGTAGGAATGATATCTATAGTCCCATTTAGTCAACTAGAGTTAGACAACCATGAAAGTATTTGTCTTGTACACCCGGAGCTAATAGAGTGGGATCAACAAGGACCTCCTAATTTAGATGTCTTCGAGACTGATGAGGCTATTGCTTATTTCAAGGGACTTAGGGAAGGCATTCCATCAGGAGACCACAAGGTAGGCTTCTCCATTAACCTCGACAGAGCTGCATATTTTAGGGAGGCAGCTCCTCTTTCCAGTCCACAAAGGAAAAAAGAACAAAAAGATAATAAAAAGATAAAACAAGATGTATCTTCTAGCAAAAACATCACATAGGTGCTAGAAGATGGAAAGAAGGAACTCCTCCCCTTGAAAAAGGAGAAATCAACATTACTAGCAGAAGAAACAGAGGAAGTCAATTTGGGAGATGACAAGAACCCAAAGAACATATACTTGGAAAAATCACTCACCCCTGAGGAGAGAGAATAGTTTATCAGCTTCTTTAAAGCAAGGATGATCAATTTTGCATGGTCCTACTCAAATATACCAAGGTTAGATCTAGATCTAGTACTACACCATCTCTCGTTGCTACCCAATGCCAAACCTGTCAAGCAAAAGCTGAGAAAGATGCATCCCCATGTTGCATTCCTAGTCAAGGCAGAGTTGAAAAAGCTCCTGGATGCTAAGTTCATAAGACCTATACCATACGCAGACTGGATATCTAACTTGGTACCAGTTACAAAGCACAGTGGTCAGATACATATTTGTACAGACTTCAGAGATCTCAACATAGCTTGTCTAGAGGATGATTTTCCTTTACCTAACATTGTTATGATAGTGGATCTAACCATTGGACATCAAATGCTATCACTCATGGATGGATTTTCTGGGTACAATCAGATAAGGATCGCACCAGAGGACCAACACAAAACAAATTTTACATGTGCTTGGGGGACATATTGTTGGAAGGTCATGCCGTTTGGTCTAAAGAATGCCGAAGCAACATATCAAAGGGCTATGACAACTATATTTCATGATCTCATCCACAAAACAATGGAAGACTATGTGGACGACATACTAGCCAAATCAATGCTTTGCAAGGATCATCTACAAGTATTGGGACCAATCTTTGACAGAATGCAGGAATTCAAGGTTCGTCTAAGCCTAAAGAAATGTGCATTCAGTGTAACAAAAGGAAAGCTACTAAGGTTCATAGTGTCACATAGAGGCATTGAAGTAGACCCAAAGAAAGTCAAAGCAATATTGGACATGCCTCCTCCAATGAATCTTAGGCAACTAAGAGGGTTATATGGAAGGCTCCAATCAATCAGGCGCTTCATAGCTCAGCTAGCAAACAAGTGTCACCCATTCCAACATCTACTGCACAAAGATGTCAAATTCATATGGATCGAGCAATGCGAACAAGCATTCCAAATATTCAAGGACTACCTTCTGAAGTCTCCTATATTGGTGCCACTAGTCCAAGGTAGACCATTACTTTTGTATATCTCTGCAATGGAATCAACATTAGGAGTACTCTTGGCACAACATGATGACGCAGGTAAAGAAAGGGCCAACTACTATCTAAGAAGAACATTGTGTTGGAGGTACAAGAATGGGAAAGCAAGATACTGAGAGGGGGGTGAATCAGATGTTCAATCTAAACCACTTAAAATAAATTTATCCACATTCATACATATATGAATTTAATCTAACATTAGATAGCACCCATAACATCAAATATGTAACTCACAACACAGAATTTTGGTAACCCAGAAATCCAAATAGGTAAAACTGGGGTGGGGATGATACCCACAAGATCTTCACTACTGTAGCAATAAAGTGTGCCTGTTAGGGCTACAGAAATTTGATTACAATATGCAATCTACTTGGTTAAAGGTCTATTCTGTTAAGAACTACAGATCATTACAATCTACCTTGTTAAAGGATTTCAACTTATAGTAAAGTAAGCACTCGGCTAAGAGATTTGAAACGGTCTGCTAAAACCACTCTGTTAAGAGATTTAACCTAATACACCTGTTAGAATGTTCCAAGTAGTGATCCTTCAATATGCACTTAGATGTTGATGATGGATCTTCTCTTTTCAATAACCTCTGTGATCTCTTAATCTGATATGTCTTTACTCTGCTTTTCACTGCTCTGTCATTCTACTTGATTTGGGCTTCTCCTCAAAATGTCTTGTTGTTCATCACTCATGAACACACAAACCTTCTCTGTATATCTCTTTCTCTCACATGCTCTATCTCTTTTAGGGTTAGAATCCATCTTATTATATCTTTTCAGATCTGGCGGCGAGATCTAGATCAACGATCAAGATCAATTGTTTATTCCTCCAATGCATTCTGATTTCCTGATTGGCTTCATGCCATGCATGGTATAAAACAATTAAATGTGAATTAACTCAGTAGACAAATATTAAATGCATACAAATGTTGGCTTAGATCTCATACAAGTCGGCCTTAACTGATTACATCAAATTTTGAATTAATCCTGACATGTATGCAAAAATTGTTCTGCTCGGCACAACACATCTCTGACGCTTGACACTTAATATTCTACTCAGCTCGTCATGATGTAACTCGACAATCTGAAACTTGCTCAGCAATGTTTCTTGGCCTTGAATGTTTAGCTCGGCCACAGTGATAACCAACTAAAACTACCTAAGCAAATGACTAAGTGTGGGTCACTAATCATCAATAGAACTTAGGGATTAACAATCTCCCCCTTTATATTAGTGGCAAAAACACACTTATCATTACAATTAATTCCATTCAAAATATTTCCTAAGTACATACTGTACTCCCCCTAGGAATATACATCATACTATATGTTAGCATTTTTTTCCTGACCTTGTCAAAGAAAAGGCTAATTAACGAGGATCAAACAAATCCTCCTACACTTTGAGCAGCAAAGGGCTCAGGCGGGTGTACCTGTTGGATTCACTTCTTTCAGTGAATCAGGGGATGGATTCCTGCCCATCACACTTGATATAACAATCATTCACAGCTCTTTAAACAGAAAGGAAAAATGATTTGAATAATTGATTGATGAAGAAACTACAAGACAAAC
>MU228286.1:1346496-1359329 GCA_018584345.1 Thuja plicata | reverse complement strand
TCTCGGTTATCTTCAACTGATGACTCGGTGACTACCGTCTGCTCGGTAATTGCTATTTTTCTCATATGCTCGGTGACTGCCTTACTGCTCGGTTTGAACTGTTTGATCGGTGAGCTTTACTGAATGCTCGGTATAGGCTGTGGGCTGAGTGATGAGCTTGGTAAGCATTCAAAACCGAATAAGTGTTTTCACTAAGTGCATTCACTGATGCCAAATGTATCATTATTCCAACACTCTACACTAAACCGGAGACATTTCCTACCACCCCTTCAAGGTTACAATTCCCTCCCAAGGGTGAGTGTGTCTTGAAGAATCTCATTCAAAATAACTCACAAATAAAAATACAACAAATTTAAACACCAAGAACTCAATTTGAAAATAACTTAAAAATTACATAGGACTCCATTAATGGAGTTTCAAGCTCAAGAACATGCAAAAATATGAAAATTACTCTATAGAAGACCAAACTTACTCCAAAGATAAAGGGGAATAAAAAGTTGAGAAGAGATTTCATTTTCAAGTTCTTTTCTCCAAAAGTCTTCCTCAAATCTAAATTTGTCTCTAAGGGTAGAGAGTGGGTGAACACCCAACTCTTCCTAAAACCTTTCCTATATAGGAAAACCTCTAACATTACCAAGACTAACCCAAAGGTGAGGTGACCCTAACCATCCCTTTCTTCTCACTTTCCTTCATTCTCCATGAATGAAGTTAAATGCAACTTGGGAAGAAGAGAGAGGTTAACCAAAGTTACACTCTTCAAATTCGCTCAAGTTTGAAAAAGAGACTTGAGGGGAGAAATAAATGAGTTTAGAGGCTTATTTATGGTTGAAAATTACCCCTAACCCCTAGTGTACCAAGTTGGGTGGCTAAAATTGACCTCGATTACCTTCTGGGAGCCTAAAGGACCCTCCTAAACTACACCTAAAATTAACCCACGAATTTCTAAGTCAATTTAACCATGTAAAAACTTCTAACCTTGGGTAAACTTGGGTACTAAACCTAGGTAACCTTAGATAACCCTACACATAACCATGGTTCACATAACTATCCATGCCAATATTAATTGCAACAATTAGCAAAATTGACACAAAAAATTAAAACAAATGACATGACTTATTCACGTTAACTTTAACTAATTGAAATGTACACATGAAAACCACATTTACAAAAAAATCAAATACACAACAAGGTCCATGTTTATTTGTATAAACAGGACCTTGGAATGCACAAAATTTCACATAGGTTCCAATACTGGGTCCCCAATTTAGATCAATGGTCAACTATCCCTGCACACTCATTGCACACATCAGTAGGTCCAAAACAATATGATATGAAAGCATAATATGACATCAATAATACATTTCATATAAAATATATATGTATTTGATTCAAATCAACATCTCACCAGTTTTCTAAACCAAAATTTATCACAATATATCCACACATTAAATCTCATATATGATATCATCTTAAACTAAAATTGAATCAAAACATGTAGTATCTTGAGTGTACCCTGGTTACATAATCAGGTACTAAATATATAGCATAGGATTCAACAGATCCCCAAAAACATAAGAGTCTCAATAGGTCAAAGTATGTCTAAGCATAATATTACTAAAATCATAGAAAATAAAGTAGTAAAACTAGAACTGTCTAAGGTTGGTCTCACATCCACCCCGTCTAGGCATGAACTACTCCTGGAGTTCATCGAAGAGGTAAGGGTACTGAGATCTCATATGTGTTGTGTCCTCTTAAGAGGTTGTAACCTTATCATAGCAATCTTACTGGACCCTAACCTGGTCCAGCTCCCTGCCTCGAAATGCAAGGGTTCATCGAGTTATAATACAGATGGGCTCCATAGACAACTGTTCATCTGACTCCACCTGTGGCCTCAAATATACTAGTCTGATGTTCTTTTGGGTGATTATCAACTGCTGAAAAAACCATGTGGGACTTTCCCCTATCTTAAACCGTCAGTTCTGACACTGCTGCATGCTGACTACCATCCTAAGAACATTCTCTAGCTAAGTGTCCCATGGGACCACAAGTGTAACATGGTCTACGTGACTAAACCTTTACACTTGAAGGTCTAGAGTACTATGAGCCTATAGTCCTAGAGGTCACATTGTACCCACCTCTAGAGGACTATTGAGTCCACGTTGGAGGTGTAATTGGCACCTGTGGCCTCCGGTCTTGTTGAGACTGTTGTGGCTGCTGCTACTATGGGCCCTGAATGTCCCTGAGGAGTTCCTCTTATTACCCTTCCATGAGGGTCTCTGATTACCTATAGCCTAAGGTGTGGGATTATGGTTCTGAGACCTATCCCTAGCATTTTGTGGTCCTCTGACTATCTCTTTGGCCACTAAGGCCCTGTCCAATATGAACCTCAAGTCTCCTAAAGGTACCATGCATACCCTATCTGAAATCACAAGATTCAATCCTTTGATAAACCTTTTTACCTGTAGCTTCTTGTCCCCCATGTATTACACATAAGGTAGGAGATCAAGAAACTTTCCCTCATATTGGGCTACTCAAAGTCCTCGTTGTCGGAGATCATGGAACTCATCATTGTGGTGTTGCTTGAACTGCTCCAAAACATATCGAGCCTTGAAAAACTCAAGAAAAGCTTCCAAAGTAAGGGTATTAATGTTTATGTGTCCCTTGGAATCCTCGTGCCTCCACAAAGTGGATAATTAGTCTCTAAATAGGAGAATCTAAAAACATGCTCTAAGGTTGCTACCATAGTTACGCAACCTGAAACACCTCTCAAGGCTTAAAAGCTAAGCCTCTACACCTGCCCCATCTGCTTCTCCTAAGAATGGAGGTGGTATGAGCCTCATCAACTCTGTGATTTGACTCCCAATGCCAGGTTCCCTATCGAATCTCTGGGCCTCCATCCTAGGAATAACCCCTGGTCCTCCAATGGACCCTATTTCCTACTTAATATGATTCTCCCCAATCCTAGGAGGTGAGCTCCTACTCCTCTCTCTAGCAGAGGACCCACGTCCTTCCAAGTTCTGTTGCTCTCTCTGCTGAATCACTAGAGGCATACAGTCCAGTATAAGCCTAGCCAAGTTATGAAAGGCTAGAAGTAGTGCTGCATTAGGATCAGGAGGTGGTTCAGGAGGTGGGCTCTGATTCCCCCTGTGATCCTCTACCTTAGGTTGTACTTTCTCATGAGCTGCAAAAGTATGTTTCTGACCATGTCCTTGTCTATGGGCCTGACGAGTAACAGGAAACATCCTACACATACAAGGCAAATTTTAGTGATAACGCAGTGGGTTAGGTTTCCAATGTTTCTAAACCTAGCTCTGATACCAAAATGTCATGCCCAAAAGTTGGGCAAAAACACACAATCAAATTTTTTTAAAACACGCTTAAAGGTTAACTAAACTACATAAAATGTAACAAGTACACGAAAAATGGTGCAAAGGAAAAAAAACAATGGAAAGGTCAAATTGGGTAGGATAGCTTTCAGAACTATCCTACAGGGATCCCTAAGCTACACACTTTGATCAACATGCAAATTGAGATAGTTGACCAAAAGTCAACCAAAGTTGACCTAAAGTCAACTATACTCTGAATTACGTGAAAGGAAGTTTCTAGGGCCTGCTAAGTCCTAATGAAGGCTCACGCATGCAAATCAAGATAGTTGACCCAAAAGTCAACTAGAGTTGACCAAAAATTCAATCATCTCCAAAAGGTGCGAAACTGAAATCCTAGGCTCCAAGGGGTACAGGGAACACCTGACACAAAAATCAAAATGGTCGAAGTAAGTTTGACCACGGTTAACCAAAATTCAACTGTGTATGAAAAAGGTCAAGGGTAACGATATAACCCAAAAATGTGTATATCATGATGATAAGGGTTTATTAAGATTCTCCCTTATCGATGACTAAGTCGAAACACTATTTGACTTAATACAATTTATTTCAATTAAATAAATTACGTTCAAGCCTAATATTTATATATAAATTAATAATATCCCCTAGTTAAAGAAATTAATAGTCTAACATAAAAAAAAACTAACACCATATAGAAATTAACAAAAGGATAATATTTAAATCTCATCTTAACTCAATTATAATAATCTTTAATAAATAAAATCAATACCAGTTAAAAAATAAATCTAATTTAATTCTAATAAAGAAATCCATTTCCTTACAAAAATCAAATCTAAATTAAGATCTAACTTTTTCATATGAAACCTAATATAACAAAATTAATTTAATCTATCATCAATTCTTTAAAATATTTCTATTTAACAAAATTAAATCTAGTAATAAATATAAGTTTAAATTTATTGTTAAAACATTATTTAAATCATAATTTGAATACTAAATCTAATCTAAGATATAGCAAATCAAATCTATTCTACTCTTATATAATAACATCTATTAATTAAAACTTAGTTATTTAATCTTATATAAACAATCTATCATTTCACAAAATTAATGCACTAAGAAAACACCCTAACAATTTATTATATCCTTATCTCCTTCTAACCCTAACATTTTATTATTTTCACAGGGGTTGTGAAACAATGGAGGCGACGAATACTGGTATTATTTTTTTTATGCGAGCGGAGGGGAGGGAGGTCGGCGGCGCTGGTGTCGGAGCCCACGAAGAAGGGGAGGGGCATCCAGCGGAGGCGGTCGAGTAGCCACCAACCTGTGGAAAATCATCGCTACGTGGTCCCCACAGACAGTGGCCTTCGGCCAATGCTATGGCAGAGCCACCGTGTGCGACCGCCTAGGGTCGGGGAAGGTCAGTGTGCGCCACCCCCACTCTTACATAGAGGGGGCCGCGGGGATGGGCTTCGGCCCTCCTCAAACCCCACGTTAAATTTTTTTTAAATACAAGTTTTGATTTGATAACCCTTTTTTTTTTTTTGTTCATATTTTAAAAAAAAAGTTTTACTTATAAAATAAGCATTTTACTTAAAGAAGAAAAACTATTTTTTTTGTTAAAACACAAAATTTTAAAAAAATAATTTACTGGTTATTAATAAACCCTATCATGGAATGCCAGGGGCTGTAATGCCCCTGACAAGATTTTTTTGATAAAGCGATGTCTTGATCAAACGAAACCAAATTTAGTGTTGATACAGGAGACCAAAATTAAAATTGAGGACGGTGAGTTTTTAAGAAGAAGTTTGGGAAGTGGAAGTGTGAATTGGTGGGAGCGCAAGGTGATTCTGAAGGACTGGGTGTTCTTGGAATGAAGGAACTATAGATGTAATAGTAATACAACATGATCAATACTAGCAATGGTTGAGAGTGCATGTGAAACATCTCCATTGCTACATATCCTTTTTCAATATTTATGGTCCAAACAATAGGGCGCAAAAAAGGATGTTATGGGACACATTGACAAGGCTTTTGGAGAATATGGATAGTGAGGTGGTGGCACTGGGAGGGGATTTTACTGCCATCTTAATACCAGAGGATAAAAGAGGAGGAAAAGGTTGGAGCAATGAGAGCCAAAGGGACTTTAGCTCCTTTGTTATGGGCTGTGGGCTGATGGAAATACCTTGCAAAAAGGGTGACTTTACATGGACAAACAGAAGCGAAGGCTTCCTGAACATTGCAGAGAAGCTTGATCATTTTTTCATAGGGGAGAATTGGGCGGATATGAATTGGTCATGTGATGCAGAGATCCTTCCTTTCCAGGGTTCGGATCACTTCCCAATTAGTTTGAGAATACAACATGAAGAAACCCCTGACTGACGCCCCTTCAAATTTGAGCCAATGTGGTTCACATCCAAAGGTTTCAATGGCCTAATTGAAGAATGGCTATCACAAGCCCCAAGGAGACCAGGTAACAAAGATTTTATTT
This sequence comes from Thuja plicata, assembly GCA_018584345.1. Lineage (NCBI taxonomy): Eukaryota > Viridiplantae > Streptophyta > Pinopsida > Cupressales > Cupressaceae > Thuja > Thuja plicata. Next base: position 1,353,491 of record MU228286.1, on the reverse strand, counting down.
TCTTCAAAAAACTGCAATTTCTTAAGGGCCAGTTGAAGACATGGAATAAAACACATTTTAAAAATATTTTTTCTGAAAAACATAATGTGGAGGTAAAACTTACAACTTTAAGTTTAAGAGTGATTGAGAAAGGAATGGAGGAGGCTAATTTCAGAGAGGAAAAAAGATTACAACATGAATTAGGAGATTTACTGAAGAAGGAAGAATTTTTTTGGAGGCAAAATTCGTGTGAGACTTGGCTTAAGGAGGGAGACCTCAATACAAAAAAATTTCAAAACTCACTAAAAAGCGAAGAGCCTACAACAAGATTTTTAGTATCCAAAATGAGCAAGGTATGGAGGTGAGGGACAAAGATCTGATTAATGAGGAGGTAGTTGCTTTCTTCTCAAAAAAGAAACTAGAAAATAATAGAGATAACCACCTTTATGACAGAGTCTTAGAGGTTATCCTAGCTATAGTATTTGAAGAACAAAACAAGAATCTACTAGCCCATGCCTCTATGGAGGAAGTTAAGAAAGCATTGATGGGACTGGGAGGGGATAAGGCACCAAAACCTAATGGTTTCCCCACAATGTTTTTTCAGAAATTATGGCACATCTTAGGACAAGAAATTTGGGAAGAAGTAGAAGTATCATGAGAGGGAGGCTTCATTTTGAAAGACCTAAACACCACATTTATAGCTCTGATCCCAAAATGAGAACCACAAGAAAATTTTGAAGACTTCAGACCAATTGCCTTATGCAACACTGTTTACAAGATAATTGCAAATATTATAGCAAACAAACTTAAAACAATCCTAAACTCAGTGATTTCAGAGAAACAAAGTGGGTTCTCCCCAGGAAGGTCTATTTTTGAAGGTGTGGTGATTACACATAAGGCAATTCATTCAATAAGATCCTCAAAAAGCCAAAGTATGATGGTTAAACTAGATATTAAAAAAGCATATGATGAGGCTGATAGAAATTTCTTACTAGAAGTACTAGACAGATTTGGCTTTGGACAAGACTGGATCAGATGGGTGAATAGCTACATTGAGACACCAAGATTCTCAGTATTGATAAATAGAAGTCCACAAGGTTTTTTTGCACAAGACAAGGGCACAAGATAGGGAGACCCCCTCTCCCCTTTTCTCTTTATTATCGTGGCGGAGGAATTAGGGAGGTTAATAATGAATAAAAGGGAAAATAGAACATGGAAAGGTATCCAGATTGTAGAAGGAGTGGAGACTCTTTCACACATTCAATTTGTGGATGACACTTTTTAGGTGGTGTAGCCTCGGAACAAGAGGCTAGAATTATGAAGGAAACCCTTGATATGTATGGAAATGATTCAGGGCAGATGATTAATTGGAGAAAATTTGAGATTTTCTTCTTCAATACTCTTAAGCATCTACAAACCAGAATCAACAATATTCTAGGAATGAAAGCAGGCCTTCTACCAGGAAGATATCTGGGCATCACCCTATTCAAAGGTAGAAACAAGGCAAATTTTTTGAGGGACCTTATGGAGAAATGTCTAAACAAGATGGATGGTTGGAAGGGAAGATGGTTATCATATCCTGGCAGAATTTTGATGCTATAAATAGTTATCTCAGCTATGCCTATTTATTCTATGATGTGTATGGACATCCCCAAAAAAGTGGTTAAGATTTTGGGTTCAAAAATGAGAAGATTTTTTTGGTGTGGTGCTAAGGAGGAAGATAAAATTCCCTTGGTAGCCTAGGAGAATATTTGTAAACCAAAAGCCCTCGGAGGAGTGGGTATTTGAAACTGTCAAATTATGAATAAAGATTTGGGTGAAAAACCTATATGAAGCATGTATAGGAACAATAACCTTTTTTGGGGAAGAATCCTTCAAGCTAAATATCTGGAATCAACAAATAGCTCGCGAATATTGACAATCAGAAACCCTCCTCGGGGATCAGCAATATGGAACTTCATGCTATCATGTCATCTAGTCATCACTAAACACATCACATGGCAACTCAAAGATGGAAATTTTGCCCTGTTCTGGGAGGACTCCTGGGATGGACATAGGGCATTACAAGATGATCAAGAGATGATTTTTTTTTAAAACTACTTTCAAACACATTGGGGTAAGGTGAAGGACTATGTGGAGGTAAGAGTGGCTAATGAAGGGGAGAGATGGGGATGGAAAAGGCTAGAATTTGTGGACATGCCCCCGAAGAAAAAAGGACATAATGATGGAGATCTTTAGAACCAGGGATATTACATTGACTACAAACAGGGACAAAATAAGATGGTGTGGATCCCTCTTAGGGGAATATTCAGTAAAGATAGGCTATAATATGTTGGAAAATGTAGCTGAACCACACTTTCCATCAAAAGATCTATGTTGGAGCAAAGAAATTCTACCAAAGGCTAGAGTGTTTGCCTGACTTGTATGCAGGGGACAAATTTTGACTGGAGAAAGGAGGAAAACACTAGGTTTTAGTGGACCCACATGGTGTGAGCTTTGTGAAAACATTGAGGAATCCGCAGATCACATGTTACATTGTGACTTTGCATCTAATTATTATAATTTTGTCCAAAATAAACTAAGATGGTTGGGCCCATGAACTAACACTATTTCTAAAGTTTTTGCAGGCCGGCCTAGGGTGAATAGGAAATCAACACTGTCAAATATATGGAAGATAGTACCATCCATGGTAGTATGGGATATTTGGAAAGAGAGAAATAGGAGGATTTTAAGAGGTGAAAAGGAATCACAAAATAGGTTCCTAAATAGATTACAACAGGCCATTGAGGAAGTTGTTAGCACTTCAGCTACACAGAGACAATTTTTGAAGATTCCTTATAAAAATGAAGATAGGGTAATTCAAATGAATTGGCTAGGTGTAAGGTTTAACTAACCAGCGGGAGCTTTAATGACTAGAAGAAAGACAGTAGGAGTAGAAAATATAAAATGGAAGCCTCCGAAGGAAGGGTGGATGAAAGAAAATTTTGATGGGGTTGCTAAAAATAACCTAGGACAGAGTGACATTGGGGTTATTTTTAGGAATGCAGAAGGAAAGACTATTATGAAGGTAGATAAAAGATGCAAAGATGGAAAAAACAACATGGCAGAGAGTCAAGCCGCATTACTGGAAGTACAAATTTCACAACACAAAGGTATGAAAAATTGAATTTAGAAGGAGATTCCCTACTTGTAGTGCAAGCAATTTCCAAATTATCCATAAATGCATGGCACTTGGAAAAATACATTGACTCAATCAAAGAAATACTAGAAAACTTTGAAGAGTTTAAGGTTACCCATGCTAAGAGAGAAGGTAATTTTGAAGTCAATGAGCTCTCTAAATGGGCTCTAAATATTACAGGGATAAATGAAATATGGATGGAGAAGCACCCTCATCAAAATGATAGAAGAATAATATAGAGAGAAAAATTTAAATGGAGACATTAGAAATGGAAAGCCCGACAACATGCAGATCTTGTCTAAGATTTGCTTCACTTCATATAAGAGGAAATCGTCATTATCAATTTACATGAAAGGAAAAGTAATGATTATAATGACGTCGGAGGATGTCTTATTTCGGGTGATAAAGTGTGAAATAACTACCAACCTGCATGCCAAATTTTGAAAGGAAATTCAACATTGATTTCAAAACATTTGTAATCGATTATATAATTGAAGGTGCCATTACCAAAAATTCATTATGCAAAGCAGTTTTGATAAACTCAGCCCCGATTTCATTGTTTGAAGGAAGCTACTGTGGAAAATGGAACCAAGGTTTACATTTACAACTAAGAGGTAGAAAAAGGGCATCTTTGGACCTGTGTAGGATCACAGAGTAAAAATTCTGATCAAATGCCCATCAAAAGTGGTCATTGAAGATTTTCAACAAACCCTAGGGCCGTTGTTTCATGAAGCCACAAATAGGTGGAAGCTGCAAGTTGATATCGCAACGATGACAATGGCGTGGGGTCTTGAATTGGGTGAACATGAAAGGGTAGTAGAGAGAGTGATGAAATCTATCTTCTATGCAGACCTAATCCCCAATGTTGATAAACTGTTGGAGTGGGCTCACCCTGGGCGGGCCTTCGATTATAGAGAATGCTATGAGGATGAGGAGGAAGGAATAAAAAAAGGCATCCTTCCTTTTTTATAGTGGCCAAAGGGGGTGGATAAAAGGAATTACCTTCAGGATAGGAAAACAATGTGGGATAAGCTGAAAGTGAGCACCTGGAACTACAATGCACTCCACCAAAGGCTGGTAGTGCCCACCCTATTTCTGAAAAAGGGTAGGACTCTACGTGGATGGGAACAATGGAAAGTGCATAAGGTCAATTCCTAAAATATATGCCAAAAGATGAAAATAAATGTTTGGTGGTTAGGATGGTTTTTTGAGGAACAAAAAGCAATTCCCAAACTAGAGTAATGGTGACTAGGGGCGACTAAAATCATGATGTAATTGAAGGTGGTGGTTTTTTGGGGGGTTTTGTGAAGTTCAGTTTGTGAATAACTGGAAATTCATACTGTAAATTTTGACAAGGTGTGAAGGCTTACCGGGCTCCCCACCAACTAGTGTGAAGTTGTGATAAAGCCAATCGAGACTCTAGAAGAGGGTCAGAGCGCTTGGATCGGTCAACTATGGAGGTTTTTTTGGAAAACCAGTTAGATGTTGTTTCAAATTAATGCATAGATAATATCTCATCTAGCAATTGTAATGTTGAAGGTTTTTTGGGATGGGCTTTTTGGAGGAAAATTTAAATTGTAATGGGGGCTGCTATAGATAGCTGGAAATAGCTAAAACACATGTAATATCTCTTTATATTAATAAAATACATTAATATTACCGACCAAAAAAAAAATGTCTGTGACAAGACAACGGATATATAGGAGTTTAATTTTATAAATTTTATTTCATGAATAACATTGATAATTTATTTGTAACATATTGTAGGAAACAAATTTCCAATATGAGCATTTTAATTTTTCTTGCAAAAAAATTCAGAATATGCTAAGTGTAGAAACAAATAATTTTCCCAAGAACATAAAATAAAACACAAAGTTTACTTTGAATGCCCTTTTGATTTAATAAGGGATAGATTACTTAACAAAATCAAGACAATAATTCACGATTTGGGGATTTCCACTAAAATGCAAAATCTCTTAAATCTTATAATTATAAGAACAATAATAAGATTAATCTATCTATTGAACAAATAGTGTAGGCTCAATTAATTAGGAATTTATTTTACCTCAAGGATCATAAACTTTACTATTTAAGCAATCTAGTGTTATAAAGCAATGTTGGATTTTGATCATTCTATAGTAAGGAAAAAATATATATATTTTTCACCTAACTATTCAAGTGTGAAATTTAATTATTTCCTATTTGAGCAAATTTACTAACATCAATGATCTTGAACTTTGATAAATCTAAGTTTTTGAACAAAATATGTTTACTTATAACTAACCAAGGTTTTACCAAGGAAATAACAAAACATACAAGATATTGATTCTCAACAATCTTATTCAATTTTCAAACAAGGTATGATTACATAAACCACTTAAATCTCCATGTAAAAAAAGGTTACAAAATAATGAATGGTTACAAATCTTCTTAATGACCTTAATACAATTTTGCAACAATGAAATTCTCATAAATACATTACAAAGCCATAATCCCAGTTGTTTCCATCTTTCTCTCAAAGGTAACTTGCAAGTTCATACTTTCAGCAGAAACTTGATAAGGTTGACCATGGAGGCTCACCTCCCAACCTAGGCCTTTTCAAGGTCACCCTTGATCTTGGGGATCCAGAATGGAATGGGAGACAAACAGACATTGCACAACTTACATAAAGCATTAACAAACACATCCAAACAGTGAAATTTTTCCATCACATGGTAGAATAGGAGGAAGGTCTCCAAGAGGCCTTCTTGAAACAGGGGTAGTGGTATACCTCATAGTAGGAGAAATCCAAGTTTACAAATAGAAACCTAAAGCTACACATGGACTTGGAATGACTATCTACACAAGATGCAGTCATAAAATATACCTCTGTATGCCCCCAAAAACCCTCAAGTCATACTTGACATCATGGGTATCATGAAACCCCATTTCTTTCCCTCCACACATGGGAGACTCTACACTAAACCAGAGTCATTTCCTACCACCCCCTTCAAGGTTACTCTGCCCTCCCAAGGGTGAGTGTGCCTTGAAGAATCTCATTCAAAATAACTCACAAATCAAAACACCAAGAACTCAACTTGAAAATAACTTAAAAATTACATAGGACTCCATTAATGGAGTTTCAAGCTTAAGAACATGAAAAACCATAAAAATTACTCTAAAAGAAGACCAACCTTACTCCAAAGATAAATGAGAATGGAAAGTTGAGAAGAGCTTTCCTTTCCAGGTTCTTTTCTCCAAAAGTCTTCCTCAAATCTGAATATGTCTCTAGGCCCGTTTGGCAGCAGGAATTGGATCAGAATTGGCATTATCTAATTCTGGATAATGCCAAATTCCATGTTTGGGTCCTTGGAAAAAATGGAATTGGAATTCCGAAATTCTCATTTTGCCCCCAAAATGGGAATATCATCTTCCAATTCCAATTTTTACAAAAGCAAATTTAATATTTCGTGGGATCCGTGACTATAAAGATGTATATTATATTGCTATAAGGATGTATATATCTATATATATGTGTGTGTGTGTGTATACACACATGTGTATATATGCATGTGCATATATACATGTGTGTATATATACACATGTATGTATATATACATACATGTATGTGTGTATATACATGTGTGTATATACATACATGTATGTGTGTATATATACACACATGTATGGTGTGTGTATATGTGTGTATATACACACATGTGTATATGTTTGTATATATACACATGTATGGTGTGTGTATATATACACAAATGTGTGTATGTGTGTGTATATACACATGTATACGCACACCATACATGTGTATATATATAGACATATACACATGTGTGTATATACACAT
>MU228286.1:1285112-1346322 GCA_018584345.1 Thuja plicata | reverse complement strand
GTATACATGTGTGTATATACACACATGTATACACATATATACATGTGTGTATATATACACATGTATATATACATGTGTATACACACACATGTATGTATGTATATATACACATGTGTGCATGTATATATACACACATATACACACACATGTATGTGTGTATACACACATGTGTATATGTGTGTATGTGTGTATATGTACACAAATGTGTGTATATGTGTGTATGTGTGTGTATACACACACATGTGTGTATATGTGTACACACACATGTGTGTGTATATGTGTATACATGTGTGTATATACATAATGTATACACATATATACACATGTATATATACATGTGTACACACACATGTATGTATGTATATATACACATGTGTGCATGTATATATACACACATATATACACACCATATTCAAAGAAATTAAAAAATAAAGAATTAAAATTCCTTATGCATCTTCTCATTCATCTTCTTGGTGAACCAAACGGGTCAGACGATATTCCAAATTTCATTTTGAGGATAAGCATCTTCCTGAATTGACCATATCCAGGATATGGTATTCCAGTACCCAAACGGGCCCTAAGGGTATTGAGTGGGTGAACACCCAACTCTTCCTAAAACCTTCCCTATATAGGAAAACCTCCAACATGACCAAGAAAAACTCAAAGGTTAGGTGACCCTAACCATCCCTTTCTTCCCACTTGCCTTCATTCTCCATGAATGGAGTTAAATGCAACTTGGGAAGAAGAGAGAGGTTAACCAAAGTTACACTCCTCTTCAAATTCTCTCAAGTCTGAAAATGAGACTTTAGGGGAGAAATAAATGAGTTTAGAGGCTCATTTATGGCTGAAAATGACCCCTAACCTCTAGGTTACCAAGTTGGGTAGCTAAAATTAGCCCCAGTTACCTTTTGGGAGCCTAAAGGACCCTCCTAAACTACACCTAAAGTTAACCCGTGGATTTCTAAGTCAAGTTGACCATATAGAAACTTCTAACCTTGGGTAAGCTTGGGTACTAAACCTAGGTAACCTTAGTTAACCCTACACCTAACCATGGTTCACATAACTAGCCATTCCAACATTAATTACAACAATTATCAAAATTGGTACAATAAATTAAAGCAAATGACATGACTTATTCACATTAACTTTAACTAATTTAAATACACACATGCAAACCAAATTTACAAATAAATCACATATACAATGAGGTCCATATTTTTTTGTATAAAGATGACCTTGGAATGCATGAAATTTCACATAGGTTCCAATACTAGGTCCCCAATTTAGATCTATGGTCAACTATCCCTGAACACTCATTGCACACATCAGTAGGTCCAAAAAAACATGATATGAAAGCATAATATGAAATCAATACTACATTGCATATAAACTATATCTGTATTTGAATTCAAATCAACATCTCATCAGTTTCCTAAACCAAATTTCATCACAATATATCCACACATTAAATCTCATATATGATATCATTATAAACTAAAACTGAATCAAAACATGTAGTATCTTGAGTGCACCCTGATTACATAATCAGGTACTGAATATATAACATAGGATGCAACAAATTCTCAAAACATAAGAGTCTCAATAGGCCAAAGTATGTCTAAGCATAATATTAATGAAAGCATTGAAAATAAAGCAATAAAATAAGAATTGTCTGAGGTAGGTCTCACAAAATGTTCATGATAGGAGTGGGGTCTAAGTCAGTCCAATCAATAAGGTTGGGGTTTACCAAGGATAATGATTTAGAGGCTGTTAAGGACAACATCGCATCAGTGTCAAAACTATTAACTAACAAGACATGCTCCGTTAAGTTTACTTCTATAGTGTTTAGATCATGAAGAATCGAATCGTCATTATTAGGGTCATTGTTAGTGTTATGCAGACCTAGCTCTAGCGACTCATCAGTTGAGCTTTCTCCTTCTTCTCTTATCAGATTGTAACTCATATCTTGTATCTATTGAAGTTCTTCTAGTCCTAGTAAGATGCCAGTGTCTTCATCAATTATCCTAGGCATCACCATCTCATCCAATTCTGTGACAACATTAGTGTTATGGGTAGTGTTATAACTTTCTCTTCTCTCCAATAAAGGTGAAAATATATGGATAACATCTACCTAAATGTCCATGGTAGAATCAGACATGTGATCCCATACATAATCATGTGATTCTGTGATATCGTCATGAGATCTGTTTAAAAATCCAGCAATAGTTATCTAATGTACCCTATTAGCCATTTGCAAATCAAAGTGTGATAGATCTAGGGCATGTGAAACTAACAGTAATTTTCCTGAGTTAGGATGAGCATCTTGTTGTTGTCTTACAGGAGAGGATTCCTCAAGATTATTCGAGCTACTTTTTTCATCTCTTCTCTTTGTATCTTCTTGTTCTTGAGGGATTTCTTCATGAGATTCCCTTGTTTGCTGAACTTCTAGAGAGTCTTCTTCTTCCTCCTCTACTTCTTGGACATTGGTTTGTGACAAAAAAGGAACATGATGCTCTAGTTGTTCTCCAAAAGTAGGTACATATCATTCTCATTGATATTTTGGGTCCTCAGTACCAATGTGCAATAATCTTTCATATGTCCAAGGTACAAGTTTTGTTTCTTCCTCTTATTCATCACTTTCTTTATCAAATGTTGGACCATTTCTTGAGGTGGGGTGTTCTGAATTGTTATTGGAACCCAACCGTATTTTGTCTTTGGTGTCTCTAAATTCCATGTGTATAAGCTCAATGAGTCCTTTTCCTGTATCTCCTAAAGGTCCCTCCCCTTTGTATTCCATTTGGTTGAGAAGGTCATGACCTTTGCCATACTTTTTAGGAGATATCTCAACATATTTTACTTCATTTTCTCTCTTTTCCTCTTTATAGAGCCAAGCCAAGACTATTTAATCTTCTTTTTCATCCTCTTGAGAAGTAGAGGCTCTAACCATACCAGTTGGTTTATGAATGTCATTTCCTTTTGATGTGGTAGGTGTAAAAGATGGGGATGGTTTCCCATATGATCTTGGAGATACAGGAATGTTAGCCAATGATGGTGTCGTGTCTAGTTTGTATTCCCCCATGCTAGTTTCTTCATGTTTTAATGTCTTTCCAAAGCTTCTCATCACCATGTCTTTAGACATTTCAACTGGGAACTCTTTGGGACTTCCTTATTGTGAGGAACCATACTGTCTACTTTAACATTGTTGCAAGTGTAGCTTAAATCTGTAGGAATTGTTACTTCCACCCCATTGTGTGAGAATTTGATGCATTGGTGGTAAGTAGATGGCACTTCTTGCATTTCATGTATCCAAGGTCTTCCTAGTAATATGTTATAGGCCAATGGTAGATCATGAAATTGATAAATTACATTGCTTTCAATTGGTCCTATTCTTATTGGTAAAACAATTATCCCTTTGGATGATCTTTCCTCTTCATCATAAGCCTTTATGGTTATCTTACTTCTTGAATCAATTGTTTGTTCTGAAAGACCCAATTTTTTTATCAGATTGAGAGTACATATATTTAACCCTGTGCCTCCATCTATCAATACACATTTTACACAATGTTTATGGATCAAAACTTCAATATGAAGGGGTTGATTATGGGGATGAATCAAAGATTTGTCATCTTCTTCTGAAAAGGAGAGGTAATGTGGAGTTGACATGTGATTGACCATTGCCTTGAATTTTTCTACATCTACGTCTTTCAAAATATTTGTGGAATGTAGGTCTTGCTCAAGAACTTCCCTATGCACTAAAGAGATCTTTAATAACTCAAATATAGAAATTTGAGCTGAGGTCCTTTGCAATTGGTCTACCAAGTTATAGTTAGCAAATGGTATAGGAACTATTTGTCTTGACGTTGTTGGTTTAGGAATTGTGACAAAAGGTGGTTTAGATGGTGTTTTTTGTTTGGATGGGGAATTAACCCCTTTAATCATGATTTGTGCTTGGCTTTGTGTTACTACATTCAAATGTGTCAACTTGTCCTTGACACCTTTGATAGTGATCACATTGATTGATTCATTTTTTATGTCTAACATATTGATGACATTATCATTATGGGAATAGATGTAATTGACTTCATTTCCCTTTCCTTTAGAGGCTTCTCCTTTTTCATAGTTTGGAAATGGTTTATTATATGTTGTGTGATCCTCATTAGATGTATGTCCTTCGATTTTGATCTTGCCTCTATCAATGAGATCTTGTATAACATGTTTGAGTTTAACACAGTCATTATTCTTGTGTCCTTTATTCTTATGGAACTCACAATAGGATTTATCATTCCACCACCTTGGTTTTACTTCTAGTTCCCATGGTTTTAACTCTGGTATAGTGATGATTTTTTTATCCAAGAGAGTCTTCAAAACCATCTCAAGAGGTTATCCCAATGGAGTAAATGTTCTTTGTGTTCTAGACATCCATGGTTTACTCTTTTTGGTATCAATGTTTGCTCTTGGTATTTTCGTTGTTACTTAGCTTCTTTGCTTGCTTATAGGTTGTTTGTGAGATTAAAGATAATTGGTTTAGCATTTGCATTTGAGGCTTCAACTACTTCATTATTAACAACATTTTTGTTCTTGTTCCACCATTTATATTTGTTGTTATAGTTGTTAGAGGATTTATTGTCACTTTTGAGTGTGATTTCTCCTTTTTTGACCATAACATCTTCAACACGAATGTCATTCTTTATCATTCAGTTGAAACTAGGAGAATATTTCATTTGTAGAGCATATTTCATTTCAGGTACTAAGTTATTCACAAAGATTTCCATCTTTTTAGATTCAGGTATTGGTCTTGAGTACCTTGCAAATATTCTCCTCCACCATTACAAAAAGTGTGTAAGGATTCACCCGTTCATTATTTTGTGTTGAAAAGATTCATCATGGTAACAATGTGTTGTATGTTGGAGTAATTTTGGACAAATATTTGAATTAACTCCTCAAATGTTTGCACACTTGGTGTTAGTTTAGAGAACCATTCCGTAGCATTTCCAGCTAGATTTCCTGGAAATAACCTCATTAAGTATGTCGATTCATGCATGTATTCTATGCTTAGGCCACAAAATTCTCATACATGGTCATATGGATCTGTTTCTCCCATGTATTTTTCATATTTGAGTCATGCCATGTTTGGTGGAAACAAAACCATGTTTATGCTCTTTTCAAAAGGAAACAGACATATGTGTTCCAAGAAGTATATCTTCGTTGGTTTAGACTTCTCTTGCTTGAGTGCTGTGAGTTCCGTTTGCATTTGATATAAATGTTTCAAGAGTATGGAGATAGGTGTTTGTACTTCTTGTTCTTTCAAGTTCTCCACATTATATTCTTTAGGAAGTTTAACTCCAAGAGAATCTAAGTGAAGGAAGTTATTTTCTTCGTCCTCCCCAATGAATTTTTCCAAGGTCTTTTGGAACTTCCTACCTTGTTTGAGTTTGTTATATTCTTCTTCCGATGTGTCTTCATCACTTTCTGAATCAAACAAAGGACGATCATGATTTCATTCTTCATGACTTTCCCTTTCGTCACAGTCTTGGCTATATTATTCAAAGGCAAAACTCTATTCATGATTAGGTGCATCCATTTCAGGTGAGTATTTATCAAAGAGGGAGTTTTGAGATGTCTCTCCTTGTTGAAATTTAAGTAATCTTGGAGGTCTCTCTAAATCATCGGGAAGATATTGTTTACTTCTTGTGTTAACCATGAAAGAAAGGTCTCAATCTTGTCCAAAGTGTTCCAATTGTGTCAAAAGGAATCCTGAATTGTCCAAATATGTGTGTCCAAGTTGTGGTGAGTAAGTGTGATTGTTTGAAGTGATTGATTCCAACATCAGAGGGTTAGAATGACTTGATAGTGAGTTGGGAACCAAGAAGATTTGTTGAATGAAATGACAACATCATTTAGGATCAATTGTGATAATCCTAAATGACATGCAAGGTAGACTTCCAATCGAACTAAGTAACAACAATAGGCAGACCAACAAGAAAAATAGGACCAGACTGAAGAGCCAAAAGGGTATCCAAAATTACAAAGTTTCTGAGTGTGACACATGTGCAAGTGCCCTCTATCCTAGATTTGACCAAATGTGAGCCTAGATTTGTAGGATGCGACCTTGTTCTTCCTAAATAGGAGCTTGTTTTACCATATGCGAGCCATGATTAACCAAAAGCAAGCTTGTTTCCCATATGTGATCATGTTTCCTATAAGTGATCTAGAACTAACCAAATGCAAGCTTCTGATGGGTTTTTCTTATTTTTTCCACTTGGTCTCAAAAAATGTAAAAAATTGTCTGACTCCAGGGTATGTTTGATGAATTTCAGAGTGTTGTTTAACAACATAAATGTTTGTGATTGTAAAAATATTGCTTTTCGGGGGTGTTTATCTTGTTATTCAATTTATACACATCAAGCAAGTTGTTAAGTGACCAAACACATACCTATTCCATAAATTATATGGCATAGAATAAAAATATTTTCTCGTAGACTCAGGTACACACTCAAATGCTAATCAGAATATAGCCATCACCAAGCACGCAATGACTCCAGTCATGATGTCCTATTATCTGACTCCAACACAAGTGAGGGCATGAAATGGAAAGTATCTTGGGGCAATTACTTTTTTCCTTGCACAAATATTATCACCTTTTGGAGATGAATTAGGTAGTTTCAATTACAAAGTGTTTTTTGTTTTTGTTTTTGGGCATCCGTTTGCAATGGTCCCCCATAGAATTACACAAGGAAAAATTAAGGTGTATAGCCCTATGAGTACCTAAATGTGTGTAGTCTCGCAAGCAAGATTCAAGCAGCTCTGCTCCACACACATCTAAGCATGTCCAAGGAATGATAGTCAAAATTCCAAGGACAAAACCGATTATGTCTTCCAAGACTTTGGCCTCAAGGAATCATTTTGATTATAGTGAGATGGAAGGGCTGGTGTTCACCTGTCCTCACTAGGGTCATTCCCAGGAGATTTTTTCCTCAACCGGTAGGCCCTCTAAGTTTAAAAATCAATAAAGAGGATTAGCGGCTTAGGAGTCTAGATTTTTTATTCTTCACGAAGAAGAAGAGCATACTCTCCTATCCATTTCATTTTCTCCTATCAAGCACATCATGCAAGTTCTTTCCCTCAAATTTTCAACTCAAAACCTAGTCCCCCATATTGAGTTTCTAATTTTCCAACTTGGTAAAAGAGCATAATCCTCTAGTTGGACTAATAATTAAATTTAAATCTGACAATTAGGTTCCTATTTAAAGAATTTAACCAAAAGCACTTTTGAGCAAATTAAAGTTAATTCCTCCAATTTCTATTCAAATCCTAACTTGATGTTTGAGGTTCTAATTTTCCATGAGGAAAAGAGTGTACTTCTCTAATCAATTTATGAAGTGGATAGAAAGTGTTTTAAATTCCTAAAATTGCAAGAAAGTTTGGTTGAAATGCGCAAGGCAACCTACAAAAACACTTGTTAGTAGTTTTTTTCTCCATCTTCTTGACCAAAGTAGTCTTCAAAAACATCATGCAATAACTCATTAGGCTGCTCAAATGATCAAATTCATCCAAAAACATGCAAAGTCAGCTGATTAGTTGCAAAATTTATAAAATATGCCTGAAGACTAACCAATGGCGACTCTGAACCTAACTGAATGTGATTTTATTTACCAAATGCGATAGAAGATTTACCAAATGCGATGAAAGATCCTAAAGGCAAGCTTTCACACTAAATGCAATTTAGAATTTATGGGATGCGATCTTTTACCAAAAATGACCCAAGATTAGCAGGATGCGATACAAGATATACGAGATGCAAGCTTCTTTCTGGGATGCGATCCTTTTCTCCTAAATGAAATCCTTTTCTCCTAAATGCGAGTCTGCACCCAAAACTAGACAACAAAAGATGATCAATTTCTCAAATTGATGAGAAATTCAGATCTCTTCCCCACGGTTGGTGCTAGAAATGTGTGTGTAAATATTGTACTTGCAAGCTACAACACAACACTTAAATATGTCATTGCATAAATGGTTAGAATCATCAAATTCAATTGAAAAACATAGAAAACCAAAGGAAACTGACATATTTCTTCCTATCTAAGAAGAGTATGATTTAAGCTATAATTACCCTCAGATTACGCAGTAATTAGTGACATATTTAGTTCTAGAATGGAAGATTCATTGAGAAATAAAGCTAATTAACATACAATTCATGCTTAAAATGATGAAAAGGTTCAATTGAAGCACAAATGCATATTATCTAATTAGCTATGTGAGATTATGAAATAAAAATGATAGCATAAGAGTGCATTAAACTTTCTAAAATTTTGGGGCAGCATAAGAGTACAATCAATATTCTAAAAATTAGGGCCAATTGTGCTCAAAATTCAATCCTTTTATGGAAGAATTTGAGGAATGAGTGGTTGAGATCAACTTGTAAGGAGAGGTGAGGATTGAATCTTTGGTGATCCATGTGAGTGAACTCTCATTGGTTCATGGATTGACTTTCCATGTGCAAGTGATGAGTTATAATTAGAGAATTTATTTAATTCCTTTTAATTAATTACTTTAGCCATGACTTTAATTGGGTTGATTTGATTTAAATAGGAAAAGGAAATTAATGTGAGTTAGTGATGAAATCACTTTGATTTTAGGAGATTAAATTGATTTTGATGAATTATGTCAATAATCAAATAGTTGGATTGACATAATTAGGGGTATGATCACATTTAGGGAAAATAGGGTCTCTAGTTAGTGTAGATCAAATTAGGGTGGTTACATCTAGTATTAAGGATTGGGATGAGCATCTATAATTTGCACATGGATAATCTATGTTTTTGTACTTCTGATTATATTTATTTTATATCAATAAAATGTTATACCAATAAAAAAATAGTATCCAAACTGTTCATTTTGAGTTCCAAGGGGTTTCGGTGACCCTGGGGATCTCATACAAATTGTAAACTCTTTTAATAAATAAATAAATAAACTAGTTTTTGGATTGCATACATCTCTTTTAAAGCTTGTTGTTCTTGAAACAAGTCAACAATATCACAAGTATACACCAGGTATTGTATTCATAACCATTAAAAATGTTGATGGAAGAAGCATTAAATAAGCAACGCGAGGAAACCATGGAAAATTTTTATTAGATGGTTTAAATTAGAGGTTCATGAATGAACACCCCAAACTCAACATTTGATGGACACACTCTGTTCAAAATATAGAAGAATTTTGATATTCCAACATATCAAAGGAAAATTAATATAGATGTTTTTGATGATTGGTTATCCAAACTAGAAAGGTATTTTATATTAATAATTTCTTAGATGTAGAAAAGATAACCTTTTCTCTCCTCAAAGTGGATATTCATGTGAAACTGTCAAGGGAAGTTAAATTGACATCCAAGAAAGCCCAACCTAGACAAGAATTTGATATATATTTTGACGACAAACCTACATCGGGATAATTTTTGGAGCACATAAAAGAGGAGTGTTTTCCTGAAGATACCTATAAAAATAATTATATGCAATAGTTGCTCCAAAAAAAGAGGGACCAATTAGTTTAGCAGTATACTAGCACATTTCTTGCACTCTTGACAAAACTTGCCATCAAATACTTTGAGAAACATAAAGTTTTGAAATATTGGAGTGGGATTTATAGGTATATCCAATTCGAGATGGACTACCTAAATATAGAAAATTTATCCAATTCATTCAAGTATGCCTCAAAAATTGTGGAAAATTTTGAGTAGAAAGGAAGGAGGGACTATTTCAAGAAAAACAAATTGAAAGGTGGAAGTAATGAACCTGCACATAAACAAATAATCAAAGAGTCATTTTATAGTTCACCAACAAAGAAGGTATGTGAAGTGAAGAAAATACAACAAGATACATGTATGTGGTATGAATTTTATAAAAGTGCCCCCCATAACACTAAAGATTGTAAAACTATAAAGAATCTAATGGTGGAGACACATAGAGAAGATGTTGAGCCTAAACCAATAGACTCTTGCGAGAAAAAAGACAATGAACAATTCATTAAGGTAGGCCCATACACTATGGTTGTCACTACAAAGATATTTCCATGTGAGGATTAGGAGATATTTTTCTATTCATAGATGTGGGTTGGAGGAAAGGCTTTGCATTTAATTGTTGATAGTGGTAGCCAAAAGAATTTAATTTCTAGTGAGACCATGAAAAGATTGAATTTGAAGACAAAACACACCCACAAGCCTAATTTTTTGGATGCTTAAGAAAAGGGTGGGATATTAAAGTGAACAATCAATGTCATATTCTATATTCCATCAAACTATTTAAATATGAGGCAATATGCGAGGTAGCTCCTCTACTTGTTTGTGATGTTTTTTTGGGGGCAACAATACATGTATCAAACTCATGGTGTATATGAATCTGGACCACATAGTGTAACAATATAACTTAGTGAATAGAAATACTAGATACCAAAGGTATTTCCTACACACTTTGTGTCTTTAATTAGTGCAAAACAATGTTATAAATTGATTTCTCAAACTAAAACATTTGTATTACTTATGATTCATTGCGAGGAAGAAAAAATAATTATGTGCAACTCACATGTCACGGTGACCACTACAAAAAAAGATCAATGGACCATATTTTGACAAAATATCATAAATTATTTGAGTAACCAACTGGGGTGCCATCATACTACCAGGTTCAGCACACTATTAACTTTATACTAGTGTAGACACCTAAAATTGGTCAAGTAAAATCAAGCAAAGAGAAAAGCGAGCAATTAAGTGAAAATCATGAATTAATTAAAAATCAAAGCTATTGGATTATTTAAATAAAAAATATCAATTAATTATATAATTTATTTTAATCAATTAATTGTATAGTTTAAATCAAATCAAATCCAACCCATTCAAGGGTAGACATGGCTAACATAAATCAATTAATTAATTCTTATTATTCTCACCCACCACTTGGGACAAAATTAAATCAACCAATGAGAATGAATAATTGAGCTCACATTAATCAAAGACCAAATTGATTCTCCATCACTCATCTTTAGGTGCATCATGGCCCTTCATTTTGTCTTCTTGTCTCAACATTTGAAACCAAGCTTTACTTTGTCTTAACCTTTGAGACCATCAAATCAACCCTTGTTTAATCATGAGTCAACTTAACTCTACTCCCTACCCTTGGAAAATCCTTTAAATATAATGCATTTTGAAAAGAAAATCACCACTTTACATCCAATAATCTAGAACATCCTTAGTATAGGCAATTCAATTCATAATCATAGCTTTTCATTGTTGAATTTGCATAATAGTTATCTAATTGGAGCATATTAGTATAATTGAGCTAAAATATGACATAATTGCACCATTTAGATCTTAATTTCTCATTCTAGGACTGTCACTAATGGATGCTAAGTTGAGAGCATTTGATTAGCATTTTTAGATAGAGAGTCATGAGATGTTGTGTGTTTATGTTTTCAATTCAATTAGCTTAAATTGTGTTATTTCAAATTTGAATTGATGATGTTTGCAAACTAATTTCATGAAGATATATTTCTTGTATATACAAATGGCACCCATCGTGGGGCTCTTTCCTCATATTAACATTTTAATGAGTTTTTGGTGTTTTTAAGTGGCCTTATGTTGCAGATTTTCAAATTTGCAGGTGCAGTGGCGCATTTACGGAGCCAAATAATGCTTATGTAGTAAAGTTTAACGCCTTTACGAAGCTAAATGGCACATGTTTAGTGAATTCTGATGCTTTGCAAAGATCTTTCAATGCCTTTACACAGTTAAATAGTGCGTGCAAGCTAAATTCTGATGCCTTTACACAGAGAAGTGACGTGTGCTTGGATTCTTCTAACTACTGTCTTATTTCTTTTAGTGCTTAAATTCACGCTTTGTAGCAAATTTAATAATGTAATCAACTCTTTCTAACATTTAAATAGCACTTTATCATAAGAAATAATGCTCTGTAATCTTTCTGTAATGCGTAGTAGATTTCTAACAACGCGTAGTAACTACTAAATAGCATGTAGTACTGGCTTTAAATTCTGCAAATTGAATCAAAATTCTGCAAAATAAATGATAATTTTATGTTATTAAGCAGATTTCAAGCAATAAGAAGGTGCAAAAACTAGGATAATACAAGAAATTGGAGGAGAAGAAAGCAAAAAAAAGGTGGAATGCATTGAAGGAGGATATGAATAGCAACAAGGAATTTCAAGAGAAGGAGAATATGCACCGTTCTTGGCATATAGTTGAGCTTTACCAAGATTTTTACAATAAGTCATATTTTGTTTTGGATAATACTCCTTATGATGTTCCTATTTGATCTCAATTTTCTCATTTTCAATCATTTGAGCAATTTTCCTTTTAATTTGGATTTCCTCCCTTTGCTTTGAGTGTGTTGAACTAACATTTGTGAAGGGGATGCAAAGGAGCTGGAACAATCACCACTGGGTTAGTATAAAAAATATAAATAAGCAAAATAAAAAATGTCCCTAGCCTTGATAGCATCGAATAAAGGTAAGATCTTAATCCCTTCATAATTGCTTAACTTGTGGAAAGTCAAAGTTGGAATCTAGCTTTAATTAAAAGAGTGAATTCGAGTCATGAATTAAAGCATTAGGCCTACGCTCTTCACTTTATTAAGTGAAACAAAATGCCAAGCATGACAAATATCAGACAAGAAGGAACTAAGAAATGAACCAAACATAAATTTAAGCATCCTTTCTTGTGGATGAAAAGTGTTAGGTATATGCTCTTCATCCTTTTGGGTGGATCAAAATGCCAAACACACTTTAAATCCCCTTAGACTAAGAGGCTTGGAATGAACCTTTGTTAATTGTTTTTGGAATTGATGAAGTAGTAGGGATATTCTCTTCACCTTTTAGGTGAATCAAACTCCCCAACCTACCTATTCATTTTGTTTATCACTTTAGATGAACATGCTAGAACTATAGTGGGCCTGCCTCTCGAGATTTGCCTTTTTGAGGACAGTGAGAGGGAATGACCCAAAGTGGGAAACAAGATTAAGCCAATATATTACACCCACTTCAAAAGAAAAAAAAAACCTCATTAATTTGAAAAAATTAGAGGGGGGGAAAATATCAAATGCCTAGACTCGTAGGGTTAATAGCCTCAATCGCGCATCATGACTACCTAGCCCTTGTATGATTCATTTGATCTTTTTGTGTGGAATTCTAATTAAAACTTGATTACTTAGAAATGTCTACCTTTCTAGAGCCAATTTAAAATCCAAATTTTACCGTAGGTAGCTTTCTTGGAAGTTTTTATTGTGAAAACCTATAGAAATGACCAAGAATATACACTTTGTGTTTAGAATGAGGGTTAAGACAATGTTTTTTGTGGTTGTTGTGGTTGATAATTCATGTTTACAAATAGAGGACATCTATTGAGATCTGATAACCAATTAAAACTTTTACAAAATCAATAAATCGGTGACCAAAATAGTGACATATCAGTTTCCCATATATATTTTGTCGTGTATGAAAAATCTTGAAACGTGTGCTAGTAATCTTTTGGTGCATTCAAAAAAGTTGCAACGCTTTTAAGCACAAAAATAGCATGTACCAACAATATTTTTCTAGTTTTAAACTATAAAGTAATGCGCCTAAATAGTCAACTAGCACGTAGATATTTTCCAATGAGTGCGTACAAGCATTCCTATAGCACGTACCAGCTCTATTTTAGCATGTACTGACTGAGACATCAAAAAAATGAGTATCTCCTAGGTCTGTTAAAGAAATTTGAGATGATTTTTGGATACCCTTTTCAGAGTAGATCAAATCCTCGCAAATTCAGAGTAGATAAAATCCTCGCAAATTCAAGGTGTCAAGAAAAAATTAAAAGGATTATTGATTAGGAGGGTGTTATTTTCAAAACTCTAAATTCTAGTTAATGTTGGTCTTCATCATATCTCATCACATCAAGATAGCCTTACAAGAAGATAGAAGTTACGTTAGACAAGAAATACCCTATTTGGATGAAACACCCTACCATGTATTTCCAGAATAATTAGAACTGGAAACGATGGCATTTCCCTATGGGTATACTGATCTTAACCTCATTAATAATGTTAATGAAGCAAACAATTCTCATAGTAAAAATTGTGATGGTGGAAACAATATGGGAATAATAATGGAAATAATGAGGGAAGTGTTGACGGGACTCTTATGACCGGGTCTGCCAGTAGATGTAAGTTGTCACCGGGTACCGGGGTACCGGCCAACTTCACCTGTAAAGGTTGTTCGGGGAAATGAGATTCCTCGGGCCTCCAAGCACCTGAGAGTCAGGTCTCGATGGTGCAGGGCTCAATTGGGAGATGTAACTATTTTCAAGGGGGATAGCTGGTTATCTTCAACTCATTCTCTCCAGGGATTCAAGAAGGTGAGGTTTCTCCAAGCATGCTTGCACTTAACAAATAAACTGAAAAAGATCCTACAGGGTTAGGAATATTTCATCTACCTATAGTTATGCTGAACATTCAAAACATTAACAATACTCTAACACACTATACTAAATATCAAAGAAACATACAACCATCAGTTCATATTTCATCAGTAGCAAAGGAAAGAAGGTCGTTAATCTACTTTAGTTTTAGAGAAAAGGACATGAAGAATACAAAGCATAAAATACCATTAACCCAGAAGACAAAATGCCAACAACATCATTGCAAGACATCTTCCTTCTTCATTAACATTTATTCCAGCAAGCACTGGTGCATGGTACAATGGTGGCTCCAAAGGAGCATCTAACTATTGAAAGCTTTAAAGACTAAGGAGCATTGAGCTCTACAACTGAGAAATGAGAATACTTCTTTTCTATTACTATGGACTGCAAAATCATCAATTTCTCTGACCCTTGGAATGGGGCCAGACTTACTATTTATACACATTTACATCTAACCCTAACTTATGTTACACTGTACAATATAATATATTATCCAGTGGCCTGTACTACCTGCGCCACTCTACAAAAGACCTAGAGATGGAATAGGCCTATCATGTCAGAAGAAAAAGATGAGAGATGGAATGGAAGAATCGGCCTTGGGAAGAGGGCCAAGAAGAAGAAAGAAGAAAATTGATCCCCCGGGGATCAAGGCTACATGCCTCATAAATGAGAAATGTGGTGCCCTATCCCCAATGCGCCAGGTGTACATCTGAAGTGGCACCTTGAGAAGATCATCTGTCAGAAAGCCTCTTATCGATCCCACATGCCTTGATGTAACTATCTGCCTTCTAACAACCTTCAACAACCTTTACTAATTGCTACCCACTTTCTAGAAACTTTTATTAACTACTTGAAAGTGACCGGTTGGCCTTGGAGACCGGGACACGGGTCACTGAAAGAATACAAAATATAGGATCAAGGATCCGGGAACTTACGTTCCAAAAAGAATAAAGAATATAAAATAAATTAGGTTTTCTCCAGTTCTCAGAGAATATTTATTGTTGCTTATTGTCATTGAAGGTCTGGAGGAGATGGGAGATTCCATCTTCGTCAATTTCCTTAAGGCCAGCCTGTCAGTACTTAGCCACCTCAATCTGTTCCACCAGGTTTGGAACATTTCCCTTAAATTCATCGGCCATTTTTGCTGCATCATGGCCACTGAGTACCATACGAGTTATTCTCATCATTTGGGCACCATCTACTCCCTCTGGGGATTGATACCTTGATTCCATTAGCTCATTGAACTTCCCTAGGATGTACTCCTCTGGTGTGCAAGTGTCAGTGCTGAATGGATCAGCTTCAGAAACCTTCGTGACAAAAGACTTGTATAAATTAAAAGAATATTGTACTGCATTTATTTTCTCTCATAGACTCCCCACCAATTTCTTGATTACCCCCAATGTGAGGTCAAGTCTGGAGTACTGGGTTCTCACAAAATCGAATGACTCCTCCCCCAAAATTTTAGATTTAGAAATAATTTCCTCTCTAAGGCTGAGGAGCTCTTCTAACTCAACATTCCATGCTTCGTAATTCTCAATGTCCGCCTCCTATATGCTAATGGTGGTCTCGACCTGATGTAATACATGGCAGGCCACATATAAGTCCAGGAGTGTGGATACCAGGAAGCGCCAGACATTTCCCACTTGCAAGGCAACCCATTCATCGACCGCTTGGGCTTTCTTCTTCATCGCTCACAGTGAATCTACATCGCTTTGTGGAAGTGGTATATCTGATGTAGAGGCCCCTAGAGGAATAACGTTGATAGGTCGGGCTAGCTCAGTTAGCAACCCCATAATGTTTGCATTTTTCTCCTTTTCTACTTTGAGCTTTTGAGATTCCTTTTCATAACGAGCTTCCACTACCCTGGCCGCCTCTTTTAACAGATCTACTTCACCCTATTTTCCCCTCTTCCCCTGTGATACTTCTGTGATACTATAGTCTCTGACCTCTGCCGTCACTTTGTCCGCATCTAGGGAAGGTGTTGCTATTATTGTGACTGTCTCTCCACCCGACCCAGTCTGAAGGGTGTGGACTGTCTGGGCTTTCTTGGCCTTTGGTGGGTTCTGGGCCTAGGCCATCATCTCTGCTAAGGAAAGGTGGGCCCGGGGCGTTGCTGGAGGTGCCTTTCTCTTTCAGGTTTCTATTAACCATGGGGGCGGTAGGGGTAGCTTGGTAGCCAAAATGTGTTCCTATGACTTCTCCTCGATATCTTGTTGTGCCCCTTCATCAAGATGAGCCTCCTCTGATTCCTTTCCTGTGTCTCCTAGTTCACTGATGACATTTCCTTCGGTAACACCTGTGTCTCCTACTCTGGCATCTGCATCTTTAGCCATGTCTGGGTCTTCATTTGTCACCCCAGGGTTTTCTTTGTCTTATTGTTCCTTTTCTTCCTCAGCCTCTATTGCTGGGATGTCCTCTTCCATTGGTACATCTTTTGGTAATGGGTGAGGTAACGGGCCAAGATTCAGTGTTTGAGCCGCAGTGATTACCTCCCCAAATGTCACCTCTGGGAGTGGCACTTGGAACATGGCGTCTAAGGTTACAGTTGCTCCCAAAGGTCTGGTTCCCCTAGTTGATGCCATTTGTTCACTTTATTTTTGTTGGTCCACTCCCATGTCCTATATCTTCGGGACTTCAGAGGCAATTTCTTGTTCTGCCTCTTCCTCTTCTT
Source organism: Thuja plicata (assembly GCA_018584345.1). Taxonomy (NCBI): domain Eukaryota; kingdom Viridiplantae; phylum Streptophyta; class Pinopsida; order Cupressales; family Cupressaceae; genus Thuja; species Thuja plicata. The sequence continues at coordinate 1,329,190 of MU228286.1, read as the reverse complement.
CCATCTGTTCTTCCTGCTCCTGCGCAGGTTCCTGTTCTGGAGCTTCCTCCTGCTCCAGGGCTTTAGCCTCTGTCTACTCAATGTCCCCCTGCAAATTCCCAAACTTGTCAGTTGTAAAAACATCATCAAATTCATCCTGAGGGGGAGGATTTGTCGAGACATCAGTGGGCTCTAGTTCCCTCTCCGGCTCTAAGGAGTTAGAAAAAAGGATTTCAACTTGTGGGATTTGAGGCATCCCTAGCTTCGGCTCTGTCTTTGGTTTTGGATTAAGTCTCTTCTTCTGCCTGGTGCCCAAAGGTGGCCCTACATCCCTTAGGGCCTACTCTTCTCCCAGATAAACTCTGGTTGCTTTGACCATAAGAACTGCTAATGAAGGGGAAGAAGGAGGAAGGATGGGTTCGACCATGAGCACCGGAGTTGCCAACTGTGTGATTATTCTATCTTTCATCTGCTGGGAGGCCGCCAGTGACTATTTTAGTTATTCCTTTATGGGGACCTCTTGCTCAGTTGGAGTTTGCATTATTCCTTTTCCCCTATCTTCTCTCTATACAGAAGTTTCGGCTCCCGGGGTTAACTTTGGTACCGGCTGGGCAGCCCTGCGGACACTCCCAGGGCACACCTTAAAGTAGGCATGGCTACGTTCGACCATGTTGCGGGTGAACTCTTCAATGGTGGGCCCCTCCTGGGCATTCCATTCCACTGGAGGGAGGGCCAACTTATCAACCCCCTTTTCTTTGTACTGGGGATCTATTATGGATCTGGAGTCTGAGAAGTCATCTGGAAATCTCCAGAGATTTAACCTTTCCATCATTCCCATGGTCATCTGGACGTAATGCCAGATCGGGACTTCCATGTCATCCTGGAAATCTTTCCAGAAGTCTTCCATGTGGTATTGGTGGGGCTCTGATGCCCAGGAAGTGCTGACACAATTTTTTCGTGTGGATCAAAATTCTTTCGCGCCAAGTAGAATTCTGCTAAGTTATAGCTTTTGAGCTTGTTGTCTGCCTCCTTGGCTGCGGCCAGACTGCACGAGTAATTCTCAAAAGTAATTGGAAATGGGATGTTTGTCACCTTATTCAAGGTGTAGAAGGCATGTAGCTCCATTATTTGTCTGCAATATTCTAAAAGAATTATCTTGTTCCCACAATGCTTGGGTAACAAGTAAGGTTTCCCAGAGAAGCCGGTTACCCTTATGTATGTATGTTATTGGAACTGTATACAATAATGGCCATAAATTTTGACCAAATTCATTGCCTCTATGGAGAGGCAGTACCCTCCATCCTAGGTAGGTGTGAGCAGGTTGTAATAAATAAAGGTGTCATTCACTCAGCAGAAACTAGGGAAATAGGCCTCCCATTAGATTTGTGGAAAATAGTCCCAGGGAGCCTTCTGACCCGGGCCAATCCCAAGTACGCCCATTGTAAGTAATCCATCAGTGGTGGGCCATTGTTGCTCCAGGGCCTAGAGAACATAAGAAGTCATATGGAACTTCCACTTTTGAGCCACCTGTAGAAACTGAGAATCTGCATGGTTGGAGATGATGGCGGCCCAATCAAAATATTCTCCATTGGTGGAGATGCCAAGTAGAAAATAGTACATCCATGCAGAGAATTCTCAGGCATGGGTTTTCCCGAAGACCCAGGATAGTGCTATTATCCCCATCTGGATACTTTCTTGAAATTCAGACCGGGGGAGTTCTAGCTTCATTCTCTTGGGATCCTCTTCGGGGGCTTGAGCCAGTGGTTGTTCATGTATATCCGGGCTGCTTCCTCTAACTATTTGAACTGTGCTAAGGCATCTACTCTGGTAACCACAACTTTTTTGTCGAATTGGGGGATCCCCAAGCCCAACTTGGAAGTAGCAACATCAAGAGACACCATAGGGGTAGGATACCCAGTGGGTTTCAGGGCTGTGAGCATGACGGCCTAGACAAAAGAGTTGTAGTGTGCTATAAGTGTGAGGATTAACTCTAGAGACTACACTAAGCATGGAAAACAGGCGGCCTTGGGGATCCCAGAATCCCTGACGTTGATCGCCAGTGAATCCCCGGCTTGCCGCTGAATGTACATTATTTTCATCAAGGCCTGCATTTCACCCACATTTTGATGTTGGTGTCGGTAAGGAATTGTACTTTGGAATCAATATTTGATCCCATAATGGAATTATCTTTCATGTATTTTATACTGAGGGGCAATTTTTCCAAGGCCCTCTCCATCTTGGACTTTACGGCTTCCCTGGCGACCGCCGTGGAAAGAAGTTTCAGACTCCCAAGTGGTGAAGATGCAAAAGCCTCAGACATGATGGAAGCATATTTCTCTGGAAACCTACAAGGCAAGGTGACCATCAGAATGTATAGATAAATAATACTCTAGGATCCGGAGATCTTACCACCGCGACGCTTGTTTTCCTTGAAAAGTTAGTTTAGTTCAAAAATCTTGGAAATTATATATATTTTATAAACTTGGAAATTTAACCAATATCCGAGCCTGGGGGTCTCATCATACTTAGCAAAAGCAAGATGTGGGCTAGATGAGGGCAAGAGATCCAGAGTCTGAAAAAATAACCGCTAGAAGTTGTGCATGAAAAGTGAGCTGTCAGGCCCACGTGGACGTCATGTGGCTATGCAATAAATGGAAGTTATGGCGACGGTGGTGGAGCCAACTATCTGAACGTGCTAAAAGCGAAGGCCACTTGGACAGTTTTGAATGCATACATGGGATGTAAATGGGACAGTCATTAAGGCAAGTTTATGAGGAGAGAAAACTGCCTGGTTGAAACCAACCGAGAGCCGAGTTTCAACCAGGTGGTATCCTGCCTGGAACAAGCTCGCAAATTTGGGAATGAGAATAGAGGAAACACAATGAGCTTGTTAAAAACTAGGAAGATATACATGAGATATACAACATATATACATTGGGGCCGAAAGATATATACATGCAAAATAGAAGTATTTACATCAAAATACAGTAAATGTACATATATACACAAAATGTAGAGCCGCTACTTAAACAAAAATGCACAAAATGTATAAAAATTACACTACCTACAGAAAATATTACATCTGCATAGAGGGAAGACAACCCTCTTGCAGAGCTGACCCACCAACGGGCGGCAAAACTAGACAAAGCAACTCAAAAACAAAATGAAAACGCAAGACAAGCACAACAAAAAAAAAAGGACAAGAAGACGGAGGAGGAAAACCAGACAATTGACCTGAAAACCAGAGAAAGGAAGGAAGGTAAGGTGCCCACAAATGCTCTGCAATAGCTTCTACCTTCAAAGGATCACCACTCAATACCTAAAACCACTCGCAATTATTCAGAACAACTCAAAAATAGCTCGCACTAGACTATGCTCAAATTGCTATGATATCGCTCTAAAATTGCTCAAATCACTTAAGTGTTTTAATTGTGGTAATTGTGAAAATGACAGATGATTTCTATTTATAGCCAGGGTAAAAGCAAGTTACCTTTCCTTCTGCAAACTTTGGAACAAGCCGACCTCTGGACTTCGGGCCTGGGGATTCCGTGCGACCATACCTTCTTAAAATAAGAAGACATCGTGGAAAAGAATCCCAGAGTCTGGAATCTGGCTCCTAGACAAAGAATGACCAACTCTAGGACCGGGTCCCAGAGACATGAGGGACAAAAACAAAAGCAAAACCAACACCATAGGAAAGAAAACTTGGGGAAGGAGAACAAAGAAACAAGGGAAAAGGACAAGGCAAGAGCCAAAAATAGAAAACAACAAAGGGGGGGACCCAACATTTTGCACACAAAATGTAGGGATGGGGATGTAGGGCATAACAAATGGCGACTATTTGGGATGAATGCCTTAGTGCATTTGAGAACTGCAAAATCCTTGCTTAGCAAAAACTAGAACAAATCGTTGCTTGAAGTATTTTACTTGTAAAGAGTAACCTATCTGAGAAAATCCGGCCATACGCGATTTAGTCCATGATCTTTTCATCAGTGGTGAAGTGTGTGCTTTGGAAGGAAGCAAAGTCGATGACCTCTAGGAGAAGTAGAGAAGAGGCACTAAGTATATCAAACCTCAAAGTCATCAGATTTTCTCATTTCCCCCAGAGACCAGAGTTTCATCCCATTTCTTTTTCTTGTTATTTTGTATGCTTCTGGGTGGGAGGGTGGTACTTCATTCACCATCAAGCTTAATCTTAGCTAAATTTAATGGCGGTACTTCTTTCACCCTTCCGCCCACCTTAATGTGTTGAATGGGGGAGAAAAACTCTGGACCTGGAAAGAATCCTTTTAAAAGTTTAGACTTGGGTCAACCAACTAGTGCAACCGATCTATCCTCGATGTGTCCGATTACTTGTCCCTTACTTTTTATTTCACTGATTTCCAGACTTCCAGAAATAAATCTGATGAGGATTACTCATACTATACTACCAAACTTGTAAAATAACTCTAGAGACTGGATCGAATCCATCATGCTAACAATAGATTCTTAAGTTCACCATGTTAAAGACAACATCCCGGAGACCAAATGTTATGTGAAGCATCCCAATCCTTACAAAAGGGAGACCAAAATGTCGGAACCTGAAAAGAAGACAAGAAAAGAAAAGAAAACAAAAGAAAAAGGGGTGGTTCTAGAGGATGGCCAACAAGACTATTTACAAGGCAAGGTACCTCCCAACAAGGCACCGGGAAAGAAGTATTTACAAGCAAGGGAAATTTACATAAAATACATCTTTGGGCAAACCAACCTTATTTGAAATAGTTTTTGAGAAACTATCCATTGATAAGCAACGGGATAGGTTCTCCAGTCATGGTGTTAAGGTGGTAGGTATTTGCCCCACAGATCTCTGAGATTAGGTAGGGCCCAAGCCAGAGCCATTGGAACTTGGTGTGCTTTCCTTTCTTTTCCCGGGCCTTGTCCCACAGCAGGACCAAGTCTGAAATTTGAAAGGCCTTGTATTGGGCTCTTCGATCAAACCATCACTTTACCATTACTTGATGATGCACAAAATGTTCAAGGGCTGTGTCTCATTTTTCTTCCATCCCCACCAATTTCAGGAGCTAGACCTCCATGATATTATCCCAGTTGCTGAATTCCTACATAAACTGCAAAACTGGGATCTATAAGTTGATTGGGAACACTAGGTTCTGGCCATAAACTAGATGGAATGGAAATGTTCCTAGGGCAGCCTTAATTCGAATGCGATCCGCCCAGAGGGTGAATCTCAAATTTTGGTGCCAATCTCGGGGATTCTGTTCTAATAGGTGTTTGATCACTTCAAGTAGATTTTTGTTCATCGATTCAGCAACACCGTTCCCCTAGGGGTAATAGTTGCTAGAAAACTTTAGAGTGATCTTCTGATTATAGGTCCATTCAAGTAGTTGCACCAAAGAAAATTCTGGACCATTGTCACACACTATGGCGAGGGGCATTCTGAATCTTGTGACTACGTTTTCTTCCAGGAATTTAATAATTATGTTTGCCATGTTGTTTTTGCAAGGTATAGCTTCGGACCACCGGGTGCAGTAATCGGTTGCAGTCAGGATGTATCAGTCATTAGAAGACAAGTTGGGGTTGATTTCCCTGATGAAGTCAAATTCCCATTGGGCAAAAGGCCTAGCCTCAAAGACTGGTTGTAAGGGCATTGCTGGGTTACGCTCATGGTGTGTTGTGGTCTAACAAGTGTGTCATCTCTGAACGTGAGTGTAAACATCATTAAATATATAGGGCCAATAGTATTCAGCTTGAAGGATTTGATGAGCGGTGGCATCAGTTGATCTATGCCCAGTTCCAAACTACCCGTGGAATTCTTTGATCATTTTCATAGCTTGATCTTTGTCGATGCATCGAAGGTACACTCCCTCATAGTTCTTGTGGTAAAGTGTAGAGTTTTTTATCATGAAGTGAGTGCTTTTCATCTGTAGGGAATGAAATTTATTGGGAGGTAACCCCCCTGGACATCTATTGTTTAACAATAAGTACACTAGATCTGTGTACCACGGGTCTCGGGTGATGGACTCCACCATGTAAGTTTGACATTCTATGCAGGGAGTTTCTTCTGTCATTGCTCGACTTAGTCCCTAGCCTCAGAATATCTTCATGGGTTGCATCTCTAAGTCATACTCTTAGAGGATGGCCATCTATTTCCCCCATCTTTCACCCAATTCACTCTGCATCAGTAGAGATTTCATAGCCTGCTCTGGGATGATAGCATGCACCTTTCTCCGAAGAATATAATGCCATAATTTCTTCATGGCGCGCACAAGAGAAAAGGCCTACTTTTCTAATGATGAGTACTAGACTTCGGTGTTCTTGAAGGGGGAGCTCATGAAAGCTATGGGTCATTCTTCCCCTTTGACCTTTTGGGTCAATACTACTGTGGCAGAATGCGGCGAGGCAAAGGAGTAGATGTAAAATGGGAGGGAGTAGTTTGGACTAGCCAAGATATGTGCCTCCGTTATCATTTGTTTGATCTGGGTGAATGCCTTCTTTGCCTTAGGACTCCACTCAATTTTGGTATCCTTTTTCATCATTTCACTAAGTGGCTTGACTATCTCGGCGAATCCCGTAATGAACCGCCGGACAAAGTTGATCTTCCTAAAGAAAGACCGCATCTCTTTCTTGTTGTTTGGCATTTGTAGGTTTAGCAGTGCTTTAACTCTCTCAGGGTCAATGGATATACCCTTTTCAGAGACAATATGCCCAAGAAACATCCCTTTAGTGACCCCAAATATGCACTTCTTGGGGTTGAGGGATATTCCATACCGGCAACATCTCTCGTAGATCTGGGTGAGGTGGGCGGAATGGTCACGCTTGTCCTGAGAAAAGATGGTCAAATCATCCATATAGATGATTATGCACCGATTCACAAGACCTTTGAATGCGATGTCCATAGCCTTTTGAAAAGTGGCCCCTGTGTTAATCAAGCCAAAGGGCATTCTCCTGTATGCAAACATTCCCCACTTGGTGGTGAACCTCATTTTCTCTCTATCTTCATACTTAACCATGAATTTGTTGTATCCGGAGTACCCATCCAAGAAAGACATCATTTGGGATCCATTCACTATCTGTAACACCTCATCCAATGAGGGGAGAGGGTGATTATCTTTCTTGGAGGCTCTATTCAAATTTTGAAAATCCACGCAAAGGCAAATTTCAACACTCTTTTTCCTAATAGGGACCAAGTTGGCAACCCACGTAGTATGCTAGATTAGAAAGATTATCCAGGCTGACAGCAATTTCTCCACCTTTTGATGAATCAGAGGCTCGATCAACGGGTTGACCGGTCGTTGCTTTTGCCGAAAAGGCTTAGCATCAGGTTTCAGGGGAATGGTATGAGTCATAATGGATGTGTCATATGTTTTTAAATCCTCATATCCCCATGCAATCACATCTATATATTCCCGAAGAACCGCGAGAATCTTCTCCTTCTCCTCAGGGGAGCAGGAGGTGCCAATGTGTATCATCTTTTCTTCACCGGGCTGGCCAATATTTACTTTCTCAAATTTTCCTCCCTCAAGGGAGGATGATATCTTTTCCTGGCCCTGAGGGTTTGAGTCGAAGATATGTTCAAGCGTGACCATCCCCTTAGGGATGGTGTTGGTAGGTAGGTCCATGATCCCATCGTCTTCGTCACCCTGCCCAGTATCATCGTGGTCTCGTTCCTCCACTATCTAGTCCTCAAAGACACCAACATTGGCCATGAAGGCCAAGATATGTTGATCATCCTCAAAAAAATGAAAGTGGGTGACATTATCTAGAATGGACAGGGTGGGGATCATCTCAACTGAAAATCTCTGGAGTCGTGAGCCGGCCATGGGCTCAAGTGTGCTGGCAGAAATGACAAGGGTATCCAGGACATAATTATGTTGCTGGGGAATAAGATCAATGCTGAAGGCATCAAAATATTCAATAAGACTCCAAGCCTGACTGTGGTATGCGGCCAGTCTCTTTTCATGACATGCATATTGACTCCAGAACTGTTTGACAACCAACTCTGAATCACCCAGAGCCCGGAGGCGGGTGATCCCTTTCCTTAATGCAAATAGGAGTCCTAGGATCAAAGCCTCGTACTCCATAACATTGTTTGTGCAGTTAAACTGCAGCCTGTAGGATGCAAGGAAGGATTTCCCTTATGGGTTGATTAATTCCTCTCCGGCCCCACAACCCTATTTGGATAGGGACCCGTCGAACTTAAGGGTCCACAGATCATTTCTTATAGTCTGGGGCTGGGGAGATGGAGTAGTTTTTGGATTGCTTTTGGGAGACTTGGGAGGAGCTTCCTCCTGTACTGACTGCGCATGGGTGAGGCTTGCCTCTGGAGGGGTTTGAAATTGAGATCCCCGGGGAAATGGCACCAAAGAAGTGCTTCCAGTAGAGATACTAGATTTCAGGGAATCAACCATATTCTCTTTGTTCTGGAGGGTGTTGATGTGTCAGGTAGCGACGGAAAGGCAAGGCTCACACTCTAACTTTGGATATTTCTGATAGTGTACTCGACACTAAGTGTCAGACAAGAGAGTAGCGAGGGTCGTTGAGGCACTCTGAGAGTTAACCTCAACCCTCAACTTTTCTTCTAGGTCCTGGATTCTCTACAGAACTATGGGATCCTCCCTGGGGGTGAAATCAAATTTTAAGATTTCAAAGGGTTGGTACACCCCGGGGGAAGTCTTAGAGAAGAAGACCTCATTAACCCTCTCAACTTCGGTAAGGGCCTACTTCATTTGGGGCTCACTTTCAACCTAGATCTTGTTTGATTCTCCTTCCCAAGGGAGCCATAATTGGGAGAAGTCAGTCGCAAAGTATCCATTCAAGGACTTAGACCAATTCTGACTTAATAACATCCCATAAGTCTCTGGGATGTCCACCACTTCAATATCTATTATGTTGGCTATCCTGGGGTCCTAGATGAGTTGTATCTGGACATTCTTCAATTCTCCCACCATTTTCACAGCAGTTTTATCCAGTTGAATCACTACGCCATTAGATGAGGTGGGTCAGAATCTGAGCTTCTGGCATATGGGTAGGGGCATGATGTTTCTCAAAGCTCCAAAGTCTACTAAGTAGTTGTGTATATTTTTTCCTTGGATATTTAGGCCTAGTAGGAAGGGAGGATCTTCATTATTTCCCCAGAAGACAGCTATGTTGGCATCCTCAAAAGAGACAGTCTTGGGTGGGCGACTGACAACCTCTGGGTTTCCCAAGAGCTTCAGAAGAGACTTCTTCTGCTCGGGAGAGTTTAGCAAAACCTCCATCAAGGTCATGGAGGTGGTGGTTTGTTCTAACACCCTTCTGATGTCAAATCTTCCTCCTAGGAATTGGCGACTTTCCTTGACCGAGTCTTTTGCTTGGTTAGAGCTAGAACCTTTTAGAGGGACTGGCCGGTCAGTTGTATTATCCCAGGAAGGAGTGTCCTTGGCAGGAGGTGTTGGCATGTAAACTGGTCCATTACCAGCCTGGCTCTGAGTATTGTAAGGAGCCCATGGGTTGGTGAAGGCATTGGCCTTAAAGGCTGGAATTGATTCATTAAAGAATCCATGCAATTCAGATCCTTCTTCATCTTCTTTGGAGGATCTGAAGAAGATGGTCTTACAGGTGAATGCATTGTGAGTTGACTCTTGCACAGGAGGCTCTAAGGGAGTATGATCAGATGTTTATTGCCTATCCAGCTGGAAAATCATGATGAATTTCTCCAGCGTGGCATAGTTTACCTCGTTGTGAGAGCCTGTGTCATGCAATCTACACCAATTGGTCATGGGCTGGAAGTCTGCAACTGGTGTGAAATGTGATGGTCCAGCACCACTTTGATTTACATTTTGGTTCAAAGGCGGGCCTCCGGTATTCATGTTATTATTCCATTGTTGTTGGTTGGGCCGAGGCATGTTGTTGAAGTTTCTTCCCCTGGCATTGTTGTTTTGTTGGCCGGAGAAGATATTCCCTCTTTGAGAATTGGAATTTTTGGGTGTGTAAGACCCCGCCTTCAACTGACCCATGTCCATAGTCAGGGTGGACAGCATTTGTTGAAGGGATTCAACCTCAGCGGTCAACTAAGTGTTTGCATCATAATGTGATGATTGTTGTTGGTTCCCTGGGAAGGCAATAGTATTCACCAGAGTTGAGGGCAAAAATCCTCCAGCCGCAGACGACTGAAAGAAGGGCACTCTGGATGGTTGTGTCTGAGGTTGTTGTGCCTGCTGCGGCTGGTTCCAAGGGAATGCTTCTAGACCTGGCATTACTTGAGTCTGTGATGGGTAAACGTACTAGGCCTGCTGGTCTATTGGTGGGGGCGGGGGATTCATTGCCATTGCGGGGGCACCCATTGCCAGATTGGGGTTATATCCCCCGGCGTATGTAGTTCCGTCAGGGATCATGTTGAAGGGTGTACTCTTCCCAATCCCGCCCAAGGATTTGTTGAGGCCACAAGACATCTCTAAGGCTAGATTGTAAACCTTTGCCAAAGTGTCCCGGTCGCTTGCGGCAGTTGTTCTCCAAAGGAGAGTGGCAACGAAGGGGTCCATCGCATTGAGATAGGTCTGTACGGTTACTTCTAGGGATGGAATGAAAGGTCCCGTGCACCACTTCAAGGCGCATTAGAATCGATGATTGAATGTTGTAAGGGGTTCATTAGGTTCCTTTCTGATGGAAATGAACTGGTTGTGGGACAAAGCTGGGTCCATGTGTACGCAGAAGGCAGCCAGGAAGGCGTCCTCCATGTCCTGCCAACTGTTGATGGAGTTGGTGAGAAGGTTAAGGTACAATTTCAATTCACCCTGTCCCAGGGACAGGGGAAACATCTGGGTCACAATGTCTTCATGTTGGATTTGGTGTCGGTTCATGGCATCTTTGTATGTCTATAAGTGTTCCTTTGTGGTCCGTGAGCCTAAGTGCTCATATCATGGGCAAATCTTCTCTGGGTGCAAGGGTAAGCCATTGGCTACGCCCAAAAAAGTTCCCATAGGGGACCCGGTGTTACCAAAGTATGCGGCCATTTGGGGAACTAAATTCTGAGCAATTTGAGTGTTGGTTCCTGGGATTGTCTGAGAAGTTTAGATATTCTGAGGTATACTAGATCCACAGACAATAGTGGTTGGTGTGGTTTTTGGGGTCTGTTTCTTTCAAGCAGGAGACTCAAGTTCGACAAATCTTCCAGGGTTTGGGGCTGACCTAAGGATTATTTCAAATTTTGTTGGGGAGAAAGACCCAATCCCATTGAAGGCTTGATTCCTAAAACTATGGCTTGGGGAACCCTCGAGAGGTGTAAAATCAGAATCTCGAGAGGGGAACAAGTTCATGCCCTCCTTCTAGTGCCAGTTTCTGTTGATGGGACTCTTATAACTGGGCCCGCCAGCAGATGTAAATTGTCATCGGGTACCGTGGTACCGGCCAACTTCACCTGTAAAGGTTGTCTGGGGAAATGAGATTCCCCAAGCCTCAAAGCACCTAAGAGTCAGGTCTCGACGGTGCAGGGCTCGGTTGGGAGATGTCATTGTTTTCAAGAGGGATAGTTGGTTATCTTCAACTCATTCTCTCTGACGATTCAAGAAGGTGAGGTTTCTCCAAGCATGCTTACACTTAACAAATAAACTGAAAAGATCATGCAGGGTTAGGAATATTTCATCTACATATAGTTATGCTGAACATTCAAAACATCAACAATACTCTAACACACTATACTAAATACCGAAGAAACATACAACCATCAGTTCATATTTCATCAGTAGCAAAGGAAAGAAGGTCATTAATCTACTTTAGTGTTAGAGCAAAGGACATGAAGAATACAAAGCATAAAATACTGTTAACCCAGAAGACAGAATGCCAACAACATCATTGCAAGAACTCTTCCTTATTCATTAACATTTATTCTAGCAAGCACTGGTGCGTGGTACAATGGTGGCTCCAAGGGAGCATCTAACTATTGAAATCTTTAAAGACTAAGGAGCATTGAGCTCTACAACTAAGAAATGAGAATACTTCTTTTCTATTACTATGGACTGCAAAATCATCAATTTCGTCGACCCTTGGAATGGGGTCAGACTTAGAATTTATACACATATACATCCAACCCTAACTTATGTTACACTATACAATAGAATATATTATCCAGTGGCTGGTACTACCTACGCCACCCTACAAAAGACCTAGAGACGGAATAGGCCTGTCATGTCAGAAGAAAAAGATGAGAGATGGAATGGAAGAATTAGCCTTGGGAAGAGGGCCAAGAAGAAGAAAGAAGAAAACTGATCCCCCGGGGATCGAGGCTACATGCCTCATAAATGGGAAATGTGGCACCCTATCCCCAATGCGTTAGGTGTACATCTGAAGCGGTGCCTCGAGAAGATCACCTGTCAAAAAGCCTCTTATCAATTTGACATGCCTTGATGTAGCTATCTGCCTTCAAAAACCTTTACTAATTGCTACCCACTTTCTGGAAAGCTTTATTAACTACTTGAAAGTGACTGGTCGACCTTGGAGACCGGGACACGGGTCACTGAAAGAATACAAAATATAGGATACGAGACTCCAGGATCCGGGAACTTACGTTCCAAAAAGAATAAAGAATACAAAAATAATTAGGTTTTTGCCCGGTTCCCAGAGAATCTTTATTGTTGCTTATTGTCATTGAAGGTCTGGAGGAGACAGGAGATTCCATCTTCATCAATTTCCTTAAGGCCAGCCCACCGGTACTTAGCCACCTCAATCTGTTCCCCCAGGTCCAGAACATTTCCCTTAAATTCATCGGCCATTTTTGCCGCATCATGGCCACTAAATACCATACGAGTTAGTCTCATCATTTGGGTGCCATCTACTCCCTTTGGGGATTGATACCTTAATTCCATTAGCTCATTGAACTTCCCCAGGACATACTCCTCTGATGTGCAATTGTCAGTGCTGAATGGATCAGCTCCGGAAACCTTCATGACAAAAGACTTCTATAAATTAAAAGAATATTGTACTGCATTGATTTTCTCCCACAGAGTCTCCACTAGTTGCTTGATTACCCCCAATGTGAGGTCAAGTCTAGAGTGCTGGGTGCTCACAAAATTGAATGACTCCTCCCACAAAATTTTGGATTCGGAAATAATTTCCTCTCTAAGGTTGAGGAGCTCTTCTAAATCAACTTTCCATGCTTCATAATTCTCAATGTCCGCCTCCCATATGCTGACGGTGGTCTCAGCCTGATGTAATACATGGTGGGCCACATATAAGTCTAGGAGTGTGGATACCAGGAAGCACCAGACATTTCCCACTTGCAAAGTAATCCATTCATCGACCGCTTGGGCTTTCTTCTTCATCGCTTGCAGTGAATCTACATTAGTTTGTGGAAGCAGTATATCTGATGTAGAGGCCCCCAGAGGAATAATGCTGATAGGCTGGGCTAGCTCAGTTAGCAACCCCATAAGGTTTGCATTTTTCTCCTTTTCTACTTTGAGCTTTTGAGCTTCCTTTTCATAACGAGCTTCCACTACCCTGGCCACCTCTTTTAATAGATCTACTTCACCCTATTTTCCCCTCTTCCCCAGTGATACTTCTATGATACTATAGTCTCCGACCTCTGCAGTCACTTCGTCTACGTCTGGGGAAGGTGTTGCTATTACTAGGACTTTCTCTCTGCCTGACTTAGTTTGAAGGGTGTGGACTGTCTAGGCTTTCTTGGCCTTTGGTGGGTTCTAGGCCTGGGCCATCATCTCTGCTAAGGAAAGGTAGGCCCGGGGTGTTGTTGGAGGTGCCTTTCTCTTTCAGGTTTCTATTAACCATGGGGGCGGTAGGGGTGGCTTGGTAGCCAAAATGTGTTCCTGTGACTTCTCTCCAATATCTTGTTGTGCCCCTTCATCAGGACAAGCCTCCTCTGATTCCTTTCTTGTGTCTCCTAGTTCACCTGCGACATTTCCTTTGGTAACACCTGTGTCTCCTACTCCAGCATCTGCATCTTTGGCCATGTTTGGGTCTTCATTTTTCACCTCGGGGTTTTCTTCATCTTGTTGTTCCTTTTCTTCCTCAGCCTCTGTTGTTGGGATGTCTTTGTCCATTGGTACATCTTTTGGTAATGGGTGAGGTAACGGGCCAAGATTCAGTGTTTGAGCCGTAGTGATTACCTCCCCAAATGTCACCTCTGGGAGCGATACTTAGAACATGGCAGATGAGGTTATGGTTGCTTCCGACGGTCCAGTTCCCCCAATTGATGCCATTTGTTCACTTTTCTTTTGTTGGTCCACTTACGTGTCCTGTAGCTTTGAGACTTTGGAGGCAATTTCTTGTTCTGCCTCTTCCTCTTCTTCCATCTGTTCTTCCTGCTCCTATGTAGGTTCCTATTCTAGATCTTCCTCCTGCTCTGGGGCTTTACCCTCTATCTGCTCAATGTCCCCCTACAAATTCCCAAACTCATTGGTTGTAAAAACATCATCAAATTCATCCTGAGGGGGAGGATTTGTCTGGACATTAGTGGGCTTTGGTTCCCTCTCTAGCTCTGGGGAGTTAGAAGAAAGGATTTCAACTTGTGGGATCTGAGGCATCCCCAGCTCCAGCTGTGTCTTTGGTTTTGGATTAAGTCTCTTCTTCCCCTTGGTGACCAAAGGTGGCCCTGCATCCCTTAGGGCCTGCTCTTCTCTCGGATCAACTTCGGTTGCTTTGACCATAAGCGCTGCTAATGAAGGGGAAGGAGGAAGGATGGGTCCGGCCATGAGCACCAGAGTTTCCAACCATGTGATTATTCTATCTTTCATCTGCTGGGAGGCTGCCAGCTACTATTTTAGTTGTTCCTTTATGGGGACCTCTTGCTCAGTTGGAGTCTATATTATTCCTTTTCCCCTATCTTCTCTCTGCGAAGAAGTTTCGGCTCCCAGGGTTAACTTTAGTACCGGCTGGGCAGCCCTGCGGACACTCCTAGGGCACACCTTCTTAAAGTAGGCGTGGCTGCGTTCGACCACGTTGTGGGTGAACTCTTCAATGGTGGGCCCCTCTTGGGAATTCTAGTCCACTGGTGGGAGGGCCAACTTATCAATCCCCTTTGCTTTGTACTGGCGATCTATTGTGGATCTGGAGTCTGAGAAGTCATCTAGAAATCTCTGGAGCTTTAACCTTTCCATCATTCCCATGGTCATCTGGATGTAATGCCGACTCCAGACTTCCATGTCATCCTGGTAATCTTCCCAAAAGTCTTCCATGTGGTATTGGTGGGGCTCTAATGCCCAGAGAAGTGCCGATGCAATTTTTCCATGCGGATAAAAATTCTTCCACGCCAAGTAGAATTATGCTAAGTTATAGCTTTTGAGCTCGTTGTCTACCTCCTTGGCCACGGACAGACTGCACGAGTAATTCTCACAAGTAATTGGGAATGGGATGTTTGTCACCTTCTTTAATGCATAGAAGGCATGTACCTCCATTATTTGTCTGCAATATTCTAAAAGAATTATCTTGTTCCCACAATGCTTGGGTAACAAGTAAGGTTTCTTGGAGAAGTTGGTTACCCTTATGTATGTATGTTGCTAGAACTATATATAGTAATGGCCGTAACTTCTGACCAAATTCATCGCCTATGTGGAGAGGCGGTACCCTACATCCCGGGTAGGTGTGAGCAGGTTGTAATAAATAAAGGCGTCATTCACCTGGCAAAAACTGGGGAAACTGGCCTCCCATTGGATTTGTGGGAATTAGTCCCAGGGAGCCTTCTGACCCAGGCCAATCCTGAGTATGCCCATTGTAAGTAATCCATTAGTGGTGGGCTATTGTTGCGCTAGGGCCTAGAGAACATAAGAAGTCATATGAAACTTTCACTTTTGAACCACCTGTAGAAACTGAGAATCTACATGGTTGGAGATGATGGCTGCCCAATCAAAATATTCTCCCTTGGTGGAGATGCCAAGCAGAAAATACTACATCAATGCTGAGAATTCTTGGGCATGGGGTTGGCCAAAGACCCGGGATAGTGCTATTATCCCCATCTGGATACTTTCTTTAAATTCCGACCATGGGAGTTCTAGCTTCATTCTCTTGGGATCCCTCTTTCGGGTCTGGAGCTAGTGGTTGTTCATGTATATCTAGGCTGCTTCCTCCAACTATTTGAACTATGCTAAGGCATCTTCTCTGGTAACCATAGCTGGTTTGTCAAATTGGTGGATCCCCAAGCCCATCTGGAAAGTAGCGGCGTCGAGAGACACCATAGGGGTAGGATACCCGGTGGGTTCCGGGGTTGCGAGCATGACAGCCCAGATGGAAGAGTTGTAGTGTGCTGCAAGTGTGAGGATTAACTCTGGAGACTACACTAAGCATAGAAAATAGGTGGCCTTGAGGATCCCGGAATCCCTGACGTTGATCGCCAGCGGATCCCCGGCCTGCCGCTGAATGTACATTATTTTCACCAAGGCCTGCACTTCGGCCCACATTCTGATGCTGGTGTCGGCAAGGAACTATACTTTGGAACTGATCTTTGATCCCACAGTGGCATTAGCTTTCATGTATTTCATACTGAGGGTAAATTTTTCCAAGGCCCTCTCCATCTTGGAATTTACGGCTGCCCTAGTGACCGCCGCGGAAGGAAGTTCTGGACTCCCGGGTGGTGAAGATGCGGAAGCCTCAGACATGATGGAAGTATATTGCTCTGGAAACCTGCAAGGCAAGGTGAACATCAGAATGTATAGATAAATAATACTCTAGGATCCGGAGATCTTACCACCGCGGTGCTTTTTTTCCCTAAAATGTTAGTTTAATTCAAAAATCCCAGAAAGTATATATATATTTTGCAAAATTGGAAATTTAACCAATATCTGGTCCTGGGGGTCTCATCATACTTAGCAAAAGCAAGATGTGGGCTGGATGAGGGCAAGAGACCCAAAGTATAGAAAACTAATCGTTAGAAGTTGTGCACGAAAAGTGAGCTGTCAGGCCCACGTGGACGTCACATGGCTATGCAATAAATGGAAGTTATGGTGACGGTGGTGGAGCCAATTGTCTAAACACGTGAAAAGTGAAGGCCACTTGGAAAGTTTTGAATGCATACGTGGGACGTAAATGGGATAGTAATTAAGGCAAGTTTATGAGGAGAGAGAAAACCACCTGGTTGAAACCAGCCAAGAGCCGAGTTTCAACTAGGTGGTATCCTGCCTGGAACGAGCTCATGAATTTGGGAATGAGAACAGAGGAAACACAAAGAGCTTGTTTTAAATTTGGTAGATATACATGAGATATACAACATATATACATCAGGGTCAAAAGGTATATACATGCAAAATGGAAGGATATACATCAAAATACAACAAATGTACAAATATACACAAAACACAGAGCCGCTACCTAAACAAAAATGCATGAAATGTACAAAACTTACACTACCTATAGAATATATTACATCTACACAGAGGGTAGACAACCCTCTGGCATAGCCGACCCACCAACAGGTGGCAAAACCAGATGAAGAAACATAGAAACAAAGTGAAAAATCAATACCTTAAACCACTCGCAATTATTCAGAACAACTCAGAAATAGCTTCCGCTAGACTCTGCTCAAATCGCTATGATATCGCTCTAAAATCACTCAAATCGCTTAAGTGTTTTAATCACGGTAATTGTAAAAATGACAGGTGATTTCTATTTATAGTCAGGGTAAAAGAAAGTTACCTTTCCTTCCACAAACTCTGGAACAAGCTGACCTCCAGACTCCGGGCCTGGGGATTCTGTGCGACCATACCTTCTTAAAATAAGAAGACATCGTGGCAAAGAATCCCGGAGTCCAAAATTTGGCTCCTGGAAAAAGAACGACCAACTCCGGGACCGGGCCCCGGAGACACGAGGGACAAAAACAAAAGAAAAACCAACACTGTGGGAAAGAAAACCCGGGGAAGGAGAACAAAGAAACAAGGGAAAAGGACAAGGCAAGAGCCAAAAACAGAAAACAACAAAGGGGGGACCCAAAATTTTGAACACAAAATGTAGGGATGGTGATGCATGGCATAATAGGAAGGAATGACGCTAATAATGGAGGAAATGATGGAATAAATAGGGACCATCAAGATGAAGAGGCCACCAAAGAAAGAGTAAATAAAGAGGCCCAAAATCCTTTTTTCATGAAGTTTATGGAAAAAAATTTAGAAAGAGATAGGGTGAAATATTTCTTTAACCTAGCTAAAGTAGGAGTAAATCTCCCCCATGATTATGACATGTCTACCTTAAAGAAGGATTAAGAAGAAGAAAATCCAATGGAAATAATGAATAAACAATTCAAGATTTTCTAAATGTAATTCTAAAATGTTGGACAATTTTCAAACAAATTTCAATTAAAGCTATATGCACATTTCTATTTGATAAAAGTTTAATTATGGTACCATTCCCTCCTAATGTGGTCTTTCTAAAATATGATAAATATGAGGGATCATCTTACCCACAAGATCATCTAAGGTGATTTTGTACATTAAGCTTGGAGTTTATGCACGATACTACTTATTTAATACAATTGTTTCCAAGAAGCTTTGGAGGGCCAGCAATGGAATGGTTCTTGAAATTAACCTCAGGCATTAAAACATTTGAGGAGTTGTCATCCAAGTTTGTGACTCGTTAATCTTATAACATCAAACATGAAGTCACCATGATAAACTTGTGTAACACCAAACAAAGAGAAGGAGAAGCATTCTTGATTTTCCTACAAAGGTGGAGAGCGGTATTTTCTCGATATCCTAGGAGTGTGTCAGAAAAAGAAAACATGGGCATCTTCATGAATAGTTTAAACACAGAAATGAACTATCCATTAAGAATCCAATGTCCACACATATTTGCAAATATTATTGAAAATGGGGTTACCATAGAGAAATTCTTGGTAAAAAATGGAGAGATCAATTTTTATAAGGAAAATAAGAGTTTTCCTAACAATCACCACAATTCCAACAACAATAATCAGGCCCCTCCTAACAACAATTGATTTTGGTTAAAGAACACCAATAAGGGCATTGTTAATGATGGAGTTGTTGAAGCAAATAACTTAAAATATACTCCTTTCAATCTCACAAGAGGATCTAACCAAGTAAATAATGTCAATCAATTAGCAAATATTATTTTCAACAACAACAACTTTTCGAACAATCAAGAGGCTAACAAACCAAAACCTTTCTTTAGTCTGTCACTAAGAAGGAAATTCACACCCTTGGGTGAACCTCTCAAGAATGCCTTGAGAACTCTTATACCTAATAATATTATTGTTCTACCAAAATCAAGGTCCTATGAAGCACAAATCAAACCCTTATGGTGGAATGACACTCACCATTTTGAATATCATTGAAATAAAGGACACAAAATGAATGAGTGCATGAGGTTAAAAAATGTGGTGCAAGAATTAATAGACAATGGTGTGATCAAAGTGGAAGGGCCTCAAAACAATAAATATCATGTGGCCTTTAAAACTCCTTTCTTCAATCATGAGAAGGGTAGTATTCAAATGCCAATCAAAACAACAAAAGAGGAAATGATAAAGTCAATTTTGCACATAGTTATGATAATGTTATCAACTCCTTATCAGGACATGAGAACATTATCAATGTCATTATTGATAATCCTATAGGATAATAGTTTGTCATTAGTATACAAGGAAATAGTTTTTGGACTATCGGTAACATGATCACTGAGTGACAGCATTCAGTCAAGTGTAGAGGACATCAAAAATAGAGAAGTGCAGTAGTCACCAAAAATGTTAGTGCAGTGAACATTGACAGACAGTTTACAGAGTAAACCAAGAACACAATTTATAGAGTAAATTGATAGACAGTTCAAAGACATCACCGACAAAATAGTTCACAGAGAAACCTAAGAGAAGTATGTCTACAGAGACATCACCAAGCACCAGTCTACCAAGAGACAGTTTTATTTCCGAGAAATGTGGATCTGAGTTACACGTCAGATAAAACACTTGAGTTTTATATTTAGATTTATGCTTAGTTGTAAAAAAATTTCTCGAGGAACAAGTGAAGCATATGTAATTGTTTTAATCAGTCTAACTGATTATAAATATGCAAACTAGGAGATCAAGGTCAAGTTATAAACCTTTGATCATAGAGTTTTTATTATAAAGTGTAAAACCTAAATAGGTCAATACATTGTATAAATAGATGTAGTAATCAATCAAACAATGATGATTGTAGTTGCAGTAGAAATATAGGGATCGTACTAAGAGTTTCATGTAGAAGGAAACAAAAGACAGAATTCAGTTATAAAGAACAAGATTCAAGGCTACCGAGTAGAACATAGGTATTAATCAATCACTATAGGTGATACATATACATTGTGAACTTAAAGGATTTGTATGCATAAATTCAAGATTGTATATCATTAGATCAACAAGTATTTTTGACTACTCTCTTATAATTGTAGCAAATAGAATAAATCCTTTAAGAAGGTGGATTTAACAATCCTTATGTAAATCTCTTAACCGAGTGCACACTTAACAGTATTGCTAAATCTCTTAACAGAATAGACCTAACCAGTCTAAAATGTTACTCCTAACAGGGTAAGATCATCAGAAGTGATCACACTTGTAGCCTTAACTAGCACCTTCCATTCTGTAGATAGTGAAGCTTTGTGGGTCTCATCCCCACTGTAGTTTTTACCTTCTAACAGGGGTTTTCTACAATACCAATTCTTGTGTCATGTGTACATGAATTTCATGAATGTTTCTATGAATGTTTACATGCAATTAAGTTTATGATTTGATATTACATGCATAAGGTAGAAAAGAAATATGGTTGGTAATCCAATATTACTAAGGCTTAAAGGTTAATTGATATGAAAAAATTTCAAGGGTACTGATTCAACCCTCCCCTCTTAGTACACACCATTTCATTATTCCAACAATTGGTATTGGAGCTAGATCTCTTATTTGGAAAAGTTTAAATCACTTGAGAGAAAAGATCATATAATGGAAAGGTACAAGCTAGATAAGAATATTGAGAATCAGAAGTTGCAGATACAGATCTTCTACGAGCAATACAAAGAAGCAAGAATCAAGATGAGAGAGCTACTGGATGAAAGGAAAGTTATGGCATCTCGCTTCAATGAAATAGACTATCACAAGGAAGAGATACCTAATTTGTTTGAGTCATTAGGATCCACATCTATCAATACATCTAACACATCTAAAGGAAGCATTACAAGTCTGAATGAAATCAATCAACATCTAATAGAACAAGTAAAGTTACTGCAAATCAGTCAAGAGACACAGATGGTAAGGATGATTGATGTTATGAATAATGCTAGACAAGTTGAACAAGAAAGAACATTAGCTATTGATGACAGGAGGAAGATCACTGAAAATATACAAGAGAGAGAAATAGAGATACAAAGACTAATTAAACATCATCATGAGATCACAAATCAAATAATTCTTATGATTCATGAGGAAAACCGAGTAAACATAGAATTCAATGGAAAATTGGAAGCTATTGGTGAACTAAGAGAAGAAAATGAAAAACTAAAGCATGAAGTAAGGATTCAGAAACATCATAATGACATGATCAAGAAAGCCGAAGAGAGCACAAAAATAATGGATGATTTTTTGAATAGGAAAAGGAGACTCAACAATAATACCGGTTTAGGGTATACCAAGCATAGAGAATCATCATACCAAACTGATCAAAAATATGTCTACACAAATCAAAGAAAAGGGAAGTAGTCATACAATCAATATGGAAAACCAGGCCACACATCAAATGTTTGTAGGAGAAAAGCTAAAGGTATTCCTAAATCCACATCTATATTCAAGGTAAATGTTATAACTATAACAAGCATGGACACAAAGCACATGAATGTTGATCTAAGGTGAAACAACCAAAGAAGGAATCCTGCATGGAAAAATATTGTTCCACTTGCAAAATGCATGGCCACACATCTCATGAATGCAGGAAAAAGGAAAAACAAGAATGGAAATCAAAAGAACAAGAAAATGCTTATCAACCGAGAAGAGTCAGCAACTCATATGTTTGGGATTACAACACATGGGAAAATTTCACAAGATGTTGTAGATATGGACACATAGTTACAAACTGCATGAGGAAATGGATATGAAGGTCTAGGAACTGGACTAACCCTGGAATGGTGTGCTTACATTGTCATAAGGTCGGTCACCTAAGAAAGGACTGCAGAGATCGAGTGACTGAGTCAAGCACTTTTGCTAATGGAAATACCATTGAAGATATCAGGAGAATGAGAAATCAAATGTGGAGGAAAGCTACAAGCAAAGATGATGCTAGACCGAGCACCACAGTTAGTGACACCTCATCCAATGGATCTAGTGATATCACCACCCCCACCTAAGCATACAAGTAAGTATGGAACTACACTATACAAAGCTTTATTTTACATTGGTTCCAATATACATTGATAAAATGCAAAATTAGCATGAATGGAGATGCACTATGGTATTACTTGTTATGAATTTATGAATCAAATATCGTCGGTCAATACATACCGCGAATTGTCGGTATACATATAAAAGCCAAGTTGTCAATGTAAACCGAGCATCATCAGTAATCATGTAAAAGACAATCAAGTCTTTGCTACATACCGAGCACTGTTGGTGAACATGTGAAAGGTCAATTGAGTTAACACTTACCCCGAGCAGTGTATACTCACCAAGCCAATAAGTTTGCATGATAATCGAGCGAGTCTGTCTTTGAATGCCAAGAAGTAGGTGAAGCATTTATTGCACCACTTAGGGCATCATCTACAAAAGGGGGATGAAAAGCTCATTCATTCACCAAGTGTTTAAAAGTGAAAAGTAGAGCGAAGAATAGAGCGACCAAGGAGAAAAATAGATTGCAAAGAGATTCAAAAGAACATTAATGACTACTCTGACAGATTCCCAACATCTACAGCTAAGATCAACTGAGTATCTAAGACTCACCAAGCAAATAGATCATTTACGGAGAAAGCCCTAATTCTACAAAAAAATGACAACCACATCACAACTCAAAAAGATCAAGAACATAAAGGACAAGAAGGTCAACCTAAGCAAGAACTCTACCTATGAAGAGCCCAAGTATAAATTCTACCCAGAGGTTGCTTCACAACCCGACGACCAAGGAGCGTTCTCAAGTATACCTCCTAGGGTTTCGCTAGTCGAGGATGTCTGAGCATATATCCACTGCAAAGTACTAGAAATTGGAGATCTTGAGGTTGAAGAAGCTTACAAGAAGCTTTGCACAGATGGAAACGTAAAAGATGAACATAAACATATTAAGGTGAAAGGCTTAACTAATGCCCTAATGTTTCCTAAAGAGTTCAAAATTGAGTGGATTCAGATAGTACTCAACTGAGTACATGATAGAAAAATGTGGTTGGATGAACCAAAACTAATCACCAAGGATGTAACACACACAGTAACAAGTTATCCAGTAACTGACAAGGCAAAAGCCCTAAAACATCCTTCTCGCCCTGAGATTGAAAAGATGATAGGTGCAGTATGGGACAAAATAGGTTTGAAAGGTAAATCCATCACTAACCCTGAGATGAAGTTTGATGCATGTGTACTGGGATATGAGGTATTCCAAGCCAACCGATTGAACAACATAGCATGCAGAGTAGTTGACACTGCCTACAAGATAGTGAAGAAGGGATTACAACTGGACTTATCTGAGCTTCTACTGAAGAAACTAGAGGAGAACATGAGGACAATTAGGTCAGCAAGATCCAATTCATGTAAGTTTGGTTCACTCCTCATGTGCACATTTTTCTACTTTCAAAACTTCTTCTCATCTATCGGTAATGTCAATTGGGACACTATCGGACCAATTACTACACAAATTAGTGAATTTATTAAGTCACTAGGGGACAATTTTACATCAGTCATGGATGCATACTTAACTACCTGCAAGGACAGAATGCAAAAAATAATGAGGATACCTAAAAAACTGGTGGAACAATATCAGGATGATATATATTTCATAGTGGATACCGAAACCACTTTAATAAAACTAGTTGTACCAAGAATAGCATGGTTACCACCACTTGATTATGAGATCAACATAGATCAAGCCACAAATGCTATTCAAGCATTATTGAATGAAGAAGTGGACAAAACATTGCCAATCTTTGGAACTTATGAAGAAGCTAAGGTTAGAATCAAAACGAGATTAGTAGTAAAGAAAATCGACAGAAAGAAGAATAAAATGGTTAAAACACTTGAGAAGAAATCGATGGTTAATGCTAAAGAGTCAGAACAACAAGATGACACTGAGGGACAGTCACCCATTAGTGAGGGTGAAAAATTGAGTGACTCCAAGTCTACTGAGTCAGATACACCACCAGCCAAAAGGGAAAAGGGAGAAAATGTGATAGCTGCATCAAGAACCAAAAGTAAAACTTCCAAAGATGTAGACTCACCACCAGTTAAGAAAGGTACAGTGAGGACTTATAAGAGAAAGCCTCAAACTGGGAAACAGGCAACAAGGCAAATAAGGAAATACATCAGAGGTAAAGAGGATAAGGAAGATACCGAACAGGATGAGAAAGATCAAGAACTCCAAGCTGAAAAGCTAAAAGTTCCTACAATAGTTGATGAAGTCACCGAGTCAATCATAAACACCAAGAGCATATCTCACTGAAAGATAAGACAATGGTTAACCTTATCTCCTAGATATCAGACTAAAATTGAAGAAGCCATAATAAAGGCAATGGTAGCATACAAGTATGTACCAATTCAATTCAATAAGCAAATGCCACAAGAGATTAGTGACATGATATCAATAAGATGGACATATGCCTTACACACCGAGAAATAGATGAGGGAAATATCCATAGTTAAAATCATGCCACCTAAGTCAAAATTTGAAGAAATTGATGACATGATGAAGAAGTATGCAAAGAAATTTTCAGCAAAGATGAGAGCTTACAAAGTACTAGAGGGAAGATTAATAGAGCTTGATACAGAAATCAAGGAGACTTGGAATAAAATATTCAATGCCCCAAGAAGGTACTGGCTGTCAACGAGAAGCCTCACTATGAGGAGAAGGAGGCTACACCGATCCTAGGGCACATATTCATAAATGACATCGAGGACATCAATCCAGTTGAGTCGACAACACAGGCAAGCAAGGCCATGGATGATGTACCTCAAATGTTGCAATATTTAGGGGACACAACAGAAGTCACAATCAAAGATATAACACTTATTGATTCTGATGATGAGCCCAAGAAATATGAAGATGTAACTGATGACACCGAGCAGGAAAAGGAAACATATACAATGGATGTTGCACAGGCAAATATACCAGGTCAAATGCCTTTATTGATAAAGCTACCAATATCATCACAAAAGCAAAGGAGAAGACACCTCAACCCGATGCAAACAATACAATAGACACAGGTGATGAACAAGGGAAGAGAACATATACAACTGAAGAGAAGAAAGATGCAAGTGGAGAGGAGAAAACAAGTGATGCCACTGATAAGAACATTAAAGGTGAAAAGGCTGTAGATATAGATAATGTTAATGTGGAGACGTACACTACCAACCAACAGGTCAATACCGAGAAATACACAAAAGGCACAACACCTCCCACATAATCACCGAAGCAAGAGAAAGAGCATGAACTAGCTATAGTTCTACATAACCCTAATTCCACCACCATATCCAAGAAGAAGAAGAAGAATAAAAATCCAGTCACATTAGATAAGATAATTGACATACTAAACTGTGATCCTAGAATATTAGATCCAGGTTCACTTACAAAGTATGGAGAGCTATGTAAAAGAAAGGCAATACAAGACAAGCTCAAGAAGGAGCACAAGAACTCCCAAGTCCTAGATACAACCAAAGAAATACTATTGCAAATTGTACGTGACACCAAAATTGATCAAAATCTACCTATATTGGATCAATTAGCAGTTCTCATTGACACCATCACATCACAGAGTGTAGATATAGACAAGGCAATTGAAGAACATGATAAGCAGAAGTATCAATACAATCTTATAGAGAAGATCAGCCAAGAAGTGGCAGAGCAAAAGGTAAAATTTTCAGAATTAGTTACTACAATGGAACCCATAATATAAGAAGTAGTTAACTTAATTCAAAAGCTGTGCACAATAGAACACTTCACTACCGAGCATAGTGAAAAGATATCCAAAATAGATAAAAATCTTAAGGCTAGTGCACAAGGTCTCACAACTGAGGAGAATGCATTCAAATTGCATTATGACAAGATTATAGAAGCCAAACGGTTGAGACTTGAACTTCAAAAGGTAGAAAGCAAAATCTAAGATGAGGTAACCGAGCTGCAGGCTATGTACTCCTGATTCTCACAGTGTTGTTAAAACATATGACTTTGGCAAAAGAATTGATTGCCACCCCAGAGATGTCTGTTACAGAGAGCATATATGACATGCACGCTAGAATCACCTTGGAATACATGACCCTTGAGTACCTCAAAGAGCAATGGAAGAAGCTAATGGAGGACATCCAAAAATATGATTCCCACATTTTTGACAAGTTGTAAGTGTAGACACCCAAAAATGGATAGGCTTGCGACTTGACATTAAAAACACTAATTTGCATCTATTAATTAATGGTTTTTTAATCATTAATTAATCATCTATTTTCCTCTAAATTCATTCCCCAAATCATCTAATTAAATTCCCAAAATTAATTAAATAATTAATTTTATTTAATTAATTAACCTTAATTGATTAATTACCATTAATTAATTAATTAATTTGAATTTCCTATAGTTTATATTGAAATATTTAAAATTACTAATTAAATTCTTTCAATTAAATTAATTTAATTTCTTTCAATAAAGCAATTCTAAATAAAAAAGAATTCAGTTATCTCACATGTTAAAAATATTAATTGAATAAATGAGTTAAATATTCATTTATCTTCAAAGAGATAACTCCAATCAGATCACATGGGTTACTCCACCCATCTCTCCAGTTCACATGGGTAACTCCACCCACCTATTTAGTTCAAAAAGGTAACTCACAATTAGCTCTTCAGTCAACCAAACTCTATCTCCTCTTTACCAATTGAAGAGGTGGAGTTTACTGATGGCTTCTCCAGTTCCCTTTAATCTCAATCGTTCATCTCCCTATCTCTGGGATTGAACTCAACTATTTATTTCATCCCCAATTCCTATATAATAAACCCTTCATAACCATTTGAAGGATCTAGGATTTCAAGCTCTCATGTGCCATTACTCTGTCAGTTTGGTTCTAGCATTCAAGCCATCTTGCGATCACACACACATTTCAAGTATCAAATTCTCGACGCTTCTCAAGTCATAGACGCTGCCCACACCAATACTGAGCATCAAAAACATCATTTCAGAAGGAGTAGAGAGAAACAATAGAAGCTTCAAGCACTTTGGGGTTTAAATTCATTTGTTTTCCTTTCTTTGCTTGTACATTTTATTGGTTATGTTTCAAGTTATTCGTTATTGGTAGCATTGTGTATTGGTTTATATCATTGCAAAACGATGCTACTAACCCCCACCTTTGGAAAGCTTGAGAACCATGAATCACAAAAGAGGAGGTGTACATTTTGGTGAACCCAACATGAATCAAACAGCTCGAATATCTCTTGCAGATGACAGACATAATCAATCATCCATGATCGTACAGTTCCTGATCTAAAAATCCATCTTTTTCTCGATATCTGTGGTATTTTGCAATCACTGGTATTCTGTCGCAATTGAAAAAACAATGCCGCAATTGACTGGTTTAATACCATAATTGATTCCAGGCTTTCACACCGTTATTCTGTCATCTTCTGTCTTTCTGTCTTCTGGTATTGTGTCGTAATTGCTTTTATTTGATGGTAGTTACTTATTGTTTGCCGCAATTGCCTGTATTTTACCACAATTTCCTGATCTGTGCCTCAATCGAACGTATCCTACCGTAGAGGAAAGTAATTTTCCGCAATCACTAATATTCTGGCACAATTGACCAGAAGTTACTGCAATTGAACAAATAGTACCGTAATCGACCCAAAAGCCACTTTTCTATCTATTTTCTTGGTTTTTGTGCAGGGCTGACTGATAGTGAATGACAAAAAAGGTAATTAGATGCATACCAGGTGCTAGAGCATTAAGAGCTGCAAGAAGGAGAACCATCAACTATCGATCACAACAAAAGGAAATTCTCACAATTGCAGCTGAAGATCAAAGTGAAGCATACACAAGGTACATTAATTCAATTAAGAGATTCACAAGTAAGTATAAAGTCACCATTAATTTCAGCAATCTCAATAATCTTGGAGTTTCTGGATATTCTGTTGTTTTGGATTGAAAGTTTTCATTTCTAGAGATACTAAATACTTTCTTTGACAGGTACAAATCAAGGAGGCAAGATAACAATACAACTTAAAATTCATTCACTTGTTGATTTGGGCTTAAAAAGAATAGTGTTTGTCACACATCTCACATCTCACATTTCAAATTTGGGCTTAAAATTGACATGGGGACTAAAATTGAACAAGGAAAATAATCTCTCGATTTGGTGCATTAAAATTGAACAAGCAATCAACACCTACTTTTCTGGGCTTAAAATTGAACACTTGTGCTTGTATGGCGGTGTAGCTTAGTTCACATTTTAAACTTTCAGAGCTTAATCGATCTACCTTGTGTCTTGAGTTTTGGGTGCACTTGCACAATCTGTTAGATTAGACACTTTTATACTTTTTAGAAAGGCCTGTCCAGGGAATGCGCTTCTTCCTCAGAGAACAACCTTAAACTGCTAATCCTTCCGATTGATATATAAACAAGGCGCGAACCAAAGTTGTGTCTTATCTAGCCAAGCTCGGGTGAGGTGTGTTGCTGATAGTCTGGATCAGGTGAATATCCCTAAGGAGCCAGCGTGGTCAACTAGGCTGTTAAGTGAGTCACACACATACAAACCGATTGGATAGACTCCACAGACCCTTACTACAACCTTGTTAATTAGAGGCCAACCCGATTTACCTCCGAACAAATACCTTATTATAGTGCAAGGGGTTGCAGAATTTTCCCCCAAGATTCCCAACATATGTGTCGCACGGTATTTGTGTAGTGAAAGAGATCTTCACTCCACAGAAAAAATGCCTGGCAACAACAAAAACACGAGCACCTATGTCGTGGACCTTCGTGTCCTAGTAGTGTGACAATTGTTGTGTGAGCTAACAGACATTCAAGCATTGAGCCTATAACATTGTATTCTAAAGCCATTAACCTAGATTAATCTGACTGTTTGTTGTTGAGACCTCGTGATAACCTTGCAACTTGAAAAAGTTGTAGAACATACACATTGTCAGTCTTCATTCTTCAAAACACAGTGTCTATTGTGCTTGTTCTTTGATCAGTTTCTAAAAATGCAAAACAAACATCCCAAACTGTCAAAAGTAAAAAGTGTTAAAGTCTAGGGTTGTTAACATCAACTGTCTTGCAAATCAAAAGCCTTGTTCCAGAAAATCAAAATTGTTAGACAGTGATACCTATCTTCTAGTCTTTCTTGAGACTGTTTCCCATTTACCGCAATTACCCGCATTTTGCCGCAATTGATAGAAGTATGTTGTAGTTAACTTGTTTATTGCCGCAATCGACCTTTTTATTACCGCAATTGGTGATGAATTACCGCAATTGACCATTCACTTTGCCGCACTCAGTGGAGTTGTGTCGTAGTTGACTAGAGATATTTTACACCTATTTTGACCTAAAACCTCGAAAGAACTCTTCATTTTGTGTCAAAGACCAGTGTCTATCCTAGAAAAATGTGTAGAACATTGTGTGAATATATAAACATTAAAGATCACCCCTTTCTTTGAAAAGCACAATTTTTATCTAAAACATTGTTAGTTCAAAAGCTCAGACTCGAAATATCTTGATCTCATCATATCAAACATCATCATTATCTCTATCAAGTGACTTTGTCCCAGGCAAAGGTCAAAAAATCTTATCTTTTTACATCATCACAACTTTGAGATCGAGATATATCAACATCTATCCTTAGAATTACCCTTGTCCAAAACATAACTTGAACTTCCTTAGAAATGTTATCCTTTTTTGTTTGCTTTATATCACTTTTTTTAGTTACAAAATATGAACCACACTATGTCTCAAACTCCTCATGGAGGGCCTTAGACAAGGTCAAAGGATAAAACACAACCTGATGATTCATATATCAACAGATTCCCCACTTGGGAAACAGAGCAAGATAACGATCCTTTCGTAAATACCAATTCTGCTCTATTCATTGAACAAGCCCATGGGTCAGCTTTTTTCCAAAATATCATAGAAGAGGAGATTGAAGATGTTGAGAAAGATGCTTATTCGACACAAGTAGTTGATGCTTTTTTAGAGAGGAATCCCGAATGTTGCTTAGCCATGTTGATAAAGAAGGGAGTCAAACTCCCCGCTGAATTTAGTGTATCGACCATATGGCCCAAAAACCCTCTCGCAGGTCAAAACACTACTCAGTCCTCTCAGATACTACTTGTGGTTTCTCAAATCTTCCCACCATTGATAACACCCACATTGGCATAGACGATACCCAATCAAACCAATGACACAAACCAAGCAAGCACATCTTCCACTCAAAGCATTACAGGCTCACAACTAAGTGCACCCATGGTCACTAGTATGCCTCCACCTTTCGTCTCATGGCTTGGACAATAAAGCTCTCATGTTATGCCTTCCATCCCACCAAATACCAACTATTTTGAAACTATGTCGCTACTGCAGTAAATTCCTACTAGTCTCAGGATAAAAACCTCTTTCCTGCAGGTATGAATTACAGTCAATGCCCACCCAAGGCTACACTTTTACCTATTCCAAAACCAATCCAACCCCAACAATAGAAACCCCAGCTCCAGTTGCCACAATTCCAAACCTAGCAACATCAACCCCAGCTTCAGTTGCCTCAAATCCAACCCCAGCAACAACAACCCCAGCTTCAGTTGCCAAAATTCCAAACCTAGCCTCAACAAAAAAATTATTAAACCCAGTAGTATCAACCACAGTTCCAACAACAACATTCCCAATCCCAACAAAAATGCATCAAAACCCACCATGGGCTACTCATGTGCCCCCATTTCAAAATCATGGGGTGGGAAATCAATATCAAGTCCCCAGGATGAAATCCTATGTTCCTACTCAAGGGACACAGAGGCGCAGCCTCATACCTACTACAACATAGAGGAACATCATCACACATCAGCCTCAGTATCAAATGGACATGTTGATGCAACAAATGCAAACCCTTCAAACCCAAATGATGGATATGCAAAATTAGGGGCAAACCAAATCCTACACCGCAGAGGATTTATACCCATATCCCTTTGACCATTCTCTTCACATGTCTCCATTCCCAACTCACTTCTCGGTACTGAAATTTGACAAATATATGGGCAATACCAACCCTATTGAACATATCTGAGAGTTTTTTGCTAGTTGCATTGAAGTCGCACATGATGAGACATATTTAATGTGATTAATCCCACAAAGCTTAGCTGGACCAGCAATGGAATGGTTCTCACATTTACCTCATGGCATTCAGTCTTGGGGTGAACTGGCTGAAAAGTTCATCGCTCACTTCCATCATAACATCAAGTGCAAGGTCAGTATCAAGGACCTTTGCGATATCAAACAGAAGGATGGAGAGTCTTTTTTAAAATTCCTATAGAGATTGAGGAATATTGCAAACCGAATAATGTATGATGTGCCCGAACAAGGCCTAATAGTCATGTTCATTGACAATCTGATTCTAGACATGTCATTCATAATAGAATTGCAGTTAGCTCCAAACTTCACACAAATCATCAAATGAGGAGTTCATTGTTAGAGGAACTTAGTCAAACGAGGAATCCTTGTAGATCCAACACAAATGAATACAAACAAAAATGCAATAGACAAAGCTAAGTGGTGGAACAAAAAACAATGTCACCAACAATGGTGTCATTGATGTGAAGACAGTCAACTACACACAACCCAAGATGTCACTGCAAGGCACACCTATGGCCAACCAACAACCCACAGGGCCCACTCAATAATCATACACTCAAAACCAACCTCCCCCTATCCAAGTAGCCACTGTGTCAAACAGTCAACAATAGACTCAACGCAAACCATGATTTCAATTCCAGCAATGAGATTTCACACCATTAGGAGAGTCGATAGAATCATCTTTGTGAAAACTGATACAATCCAACACTATCACTCTCCCAGAAATCAGGGAATTTGAACAAGGTGCAAACAAACCAAGGTGGTATAATGATAATGACTTCTACGAGTTTCATCGGGTGAAAGGACACAAAACACCTAATTATTACCGATTTAAACATGCTATCCAAGATCTGATTGACACAGGGGTCATCAATGCAACAAATACCCAAGCCAAAGGAACAACTGATCACACTATATTCAATGATACATTTTATGATCACAACAAAGGGAAAGCCTCTGTGTCTGGTGGATCAGCCAAACAGGTCAACTATACATATGCCAACAGTGATAATGTCATCAATTGCCTCAATCCTTTAGATTGCCACATGGTTACGATCACTATAAAAAACCAAGGTAAAAAATGTGTTGTAACCACGCGTCATACCATAGTTATCTTGCAGGGAGTACCATCCTCATCTACTATATCTGCCAATCCTAATGCAAACTTAGATCCACAGCCAAGCATAGTGGATAAACTAAAGCATGCACCTGCCCAGATCTCCATGTTTGACCTATTACGCATATCTCTGCACCATAAACTGGCACTTGACTAAGCCCTTGAGAATGTAGCTATCCCAAGGGACATAACACCTGAGAGATTCCAAATGATGGTTAAGCATATAGCTGCTAACAAACATGCAACATTTATAGATTGTGATGTGCCACCGCATAAACCCCTGCATAATGATCCTTTGCACTTAATTGTCTAGGTCCACAAAAGTGCTATCCATAGGGTCCTTGTTGATGGTGGGGCTGGATTGAACATCTGTACTCTAAAGCTAATCAAGAAACTAGGTTATTCATAATCAAGCATTGATGTTACAAGGAGGATAAATATCAGAGCTTACAACGAAGAGGAAAGATCCTCTAAAGGTATTATCATTTTACCTATCTGTATTGGTCCATTAGTCAAGAACACTCCCTTCCAGATCCTAGATCTTGAGTTGGGATACAACATGTTACTAGGGAGACCATGGATACATGAAATGCAAGGCGTACCTTCAACATACCATCAATGCATCAAGTTACCACACTAGGGAGAAGAAATCATCATAGAGGGAGATCCCAATCCTTTCCAATACTGTAATGCAGTCAAAATCAGCACTGACACCCAGCTACCTTTAAACCAAGACACAAGCATCCCCTCCTCTTCAGATTCAAATCCTAAGGATGTCACACAGAAAGCGGGAAAAATATGCATTACCAACAAGGATTGTGGTGAATACAGATATGAAGAAGCTTTCACTATCACGAACATGCCTCAGAGCCCAAGAACATATGGCATGCCGCAACCAGTTATTATAACAGACACTCCAGAGCCCGTTCTATTCATATGTCCACCCACAAATTTTGTCAGATGGGGGGACATTGCAGAAGAAAATCCATTTGAACAAGATAGCAGTACATGGTTGTACCAAGATCCACAAGAGACACTTTGACAACCCCTACCCTATCAAACCATGGAAATGGTTATACAATGTTACAAAGATTCGAGTATGATGGTACAACCGGTATGGGGGAAAGACAAAAAGGCTTAATGGAATTGCCTCTCCCACCAACCTAGAGAAACAAGAGAGGGTTAGGCTATGGGAAACAAAGAACAAGCCCTATAATTCAAGGCATCCCAATTGATCAGGAATAAATAGCAGAGATGCACCAGGGGTAAAACTTAGAACATGTCTTGGTAAGCAACATACCCCAACAATTGTTTGTTATGTATGTGGAGCCTAACCAGACTTAGATTCTTTCAGCACAATTTCCCCCCCAGACATATCTATTTAGGCCACATGCTTGGGGTCAAGGGGCAGAGCCCCTTGCGGGGTCCTGGGGTAGCACCCCAGGGTGGGGTCAAGGGGTAGCACCCCTCAATGCCAACAATGATTTAATAATATTGTAAAGGGTCGACCATTGATTTTCTATTATTCAAAGTATTTTTTTCCCTAATTAGGTTAGGTCAAATATGCTTGTGAAAGGGCTTAGGGTTTGGAGATTTCATTGTATGAGGGATTTTCATAGCTTCCTATGACGGTATTGAGTTGCAGGTTTCAGATTGTAATCGCTAGATAATAATAAAGATATTGGACTCATTGTTGATGGACATAGCCCAAGGATTAGGCAAACCACGTTAAATCTCTTCGTCATTTGTGTTCTCTTCCGTGTTTATATTTGCATTTTTCTGCTTATTTTTCTAACAATGTTTCCTGCCAAAGGGGGAACCACTCAAACCTGAATAAACCTCAACATAGCCATCAATGATAATGAAGTGAGACATTTGACGAGCATTCTATCAAAATTGACTCCCACAAGTACGAGTGGAGATCCCTTCACGACTCTGAACCATCGATCCCAGATTATTCCCCTCGGTTAGCCACCACCTTAAACCTTGATGACTTGTTTGACCAACTATCCATTGCCGACCAACCTTGCATAGATAAACATGTCATTTACTATTCCTCAGGTGATGCATCCAAATCATAGTCTAGTTTTGTAGGAACCATTTTTGTAGTCCCTTTCAACCCAATAGAGACAAACCAACACGAGAGTCTATGTATTGTACACCCAGAGCTAATAGAGTGGGATCAACGATGAGGCCATTGCAGACTTCATGCGACATAGAGAAGGAATGCCATCAGGAGACCATAAGGTAGTTTTATCCATTGACCTTGACAGATCAACATACTTTATGGAGGAAGCCCCTCTTTCTAGTCATCAAAACAAATCAAAAAAGAAAAAAAGAATCGTCACTAAGTGAAAATTGAAAGGCACTTACTGACACAAAAAATGATAAAAAGCTAAAACAAGACGTATCTTATAGTGAAAACCTCATTGAGGTGCTAGAAGATGGAAAGAAGGAACTCCTCCCCTTGACAAAGGAGAAATCAACATTACTAATAGAAGAAACAAAGGAAGTCAATTTGGGAGATGACAAGAACCCAAAGAACATCTACTTGGTGAAATCACTCACCCTAGAGGAGAGAGAACATTTCATCAATTTCTTTAAGGCAATAATGATCAATTTCACATGGTCCTACTTGGATATGCAAGGATTAGATCCAGAGCTTGTACTACACCATCTCCCATTGCTACCCAATGCCAAACCTGTCAAACAGAAGCTAAGAAAGATGCATCCCCATGTTGCATTTCTAGTCAAGGCAGAATTGAAAAATCTCCTAGACGCCAAGTTCATAAGACCAATCCCATACGCAGACTGGATATCTAACTTGTTACTAGTTACAAAGCACAGTGGTCAGATACAGATTTGCACAGACTTCAGAGATCTCAACATAGCTTGTCCCAAGGATGACTTTCCTTTACCTAACATTGATATGATAATAGATCTAACTGTTGGGCATCAAATGCTATCACTCATGGATGACTTTTCAGGTATAATTAGATAAGGATCACACCAGAGGACCAACACAAGATAGCTTTCACATGTCCTTGGGGCACATATTGTTGGAATGTCATGTCGTTTGGTCTAAAAAATGTTGGAGCAACGTATCAAAGGGCCATGACAACTATCTTTCATGATCTCAACCACAAAACAATGGAAGACTATGTGGACGACATACTAGCCAAATCAATGCTTCGCAAGGATCATCTACAAGTATTAGGACCAATCTTTGACAGAATGTATGAATACAAAGTGCATTTAAACCCAAAGAAATGTGCATTCGGGGTCAGAACAAGAAAGCTAATGGGGTTCATAGTGTCACATAGAGGCATCAAAGTAGACCCAGAGAAAGTCAAAGCAATATTGGACATGCCTCCACCATCAAACCTAAGGCAACTAAGAGGGTTACAAGGAAGGCTCCAATCAATCAGGCACTTCATAGCTCAGATAGTAGAGAAGTGCCACCCATTCCAACATCTACTACACAAAGACATCAAATTCATATGGACAAAGCAATGCGAAAAAGTGTTCCAAACATTCAAAAACTATCTACTCAAGTCTCCTATACTGGTGCCACCAGTCCAAGGTAGACCATTGCTTCTGTATATCTCAGTAATGGAATTAGCATTTGGTGTACTCTTGGCACAACATGATGACATGGGGAAGGAGAGAGCCATCTACTATCTTAGCAGAATATTGGTTGGATATGAGCTCAATTATACACCAATTGAAAAATCATGCCTGGCAGTTGTCTTTGCTTCCCAAAAGTTGAGGCATTACATGTTGAGTCACCAAACAAAGCTGATAGCACATATTGATCCTTTAAAGTACCTTCTAAGCAAAGAAGTGCTCACCAGATGACTTGCCAAGTGGGTAATGATCTTAAGCGAGTTTGACATTGAGTACATAGACAGAAAGGCCATCAAAGGGAAAGTGATTGCGGACCAGCTAGTAGAGGTAGCTATACAGGATCATCAGCCTATCATTTCTGACTTTCCACATGAATCTATTATGACACTATAACTAGGGATCAAGGTATGGCAACTATACTTTGATGGATCATGCATGAACCATGGTGCGGGGGCAGGAATAGTGCTTATCACTCCAGGTAATGATACAATTCCAAAATCTTTCAGACTCAACTTCCTATGCACAAACAACATAGCAGAATATGAAGCACTGGTCATCGGTTTAAATATAATAATTCAGTGGAGAATCAACAACATTAAGGTCTACGGAGATTTGTAGTTGGTCATTAGCCAATTCAACAATGATTATATGACAAAAGATGAGAAGCTAATACCATATAGAGCACAGATGGAAAGATTGTGCAACAAGTTCCATTACATCTTCTTCGAGCAAGTACCAAAAGCTCAGAACAAAGCTGTAGACACGATGGCTACCATAGCATCACTGATCGATATGCCAGGAAACAAAACATGATTCCAGTTTCTAGTAGAACAACTCTTGGTGCCATCACACCAAGCATCCATCACATAATCAACATGCGTCCTTGTTGTTCCTAAAACTCCATGGTACCAAGATGTATACAACTACCTCCAAAATAGCGTCTTACCTCCCAACTTGTCTAGAAACCAGAGAAATTCCCTCATCCACCAAGCCTCTAGGTATACCATCCTCTCAACTACTTTATATAGACAAAGTCTAGATAGAACACTACTACAATGTCTCACTTCCATGGAATCCCAGAGAGCTCTGTACGAGGTACATGAAGGAATTTGTGGAATCCATGGAGGTGGTAACAACTTAGCTAAGAAGATCATCCAAATGGGATACTACTGGTCCACAGTAGAGACAGATGCACACAAACATGTACAAAGGTGTAGGAAATGTCAGATTCATGGAGACCTCATCCATGCACTAGGCCAAGAACTAAATCCTATCACATCACCATTGCCATTTTCTATGTGGGGATTTGACCTAGTGGGAAAAATTACACTGTCTTCCGAAAATGGACACAAATACATCATAGAAACAATAGAGTACTTCACTAAGTGGGTGGAAGCAATTCCCCTCACTTACATAACCAAAAAGCATATATCAATGTTCATACTTAACCACATCATTTGTCAATACGGGATCCCTCAAACTATCCTGACAGATCATGGTACGCCTTTCCAAAACAAGGATGTTGAAGATCTATGTGAACAGTTCCATATCAAACAAGGGTTCTCTTCATTTTATTATCCTCAAGGGAACAACCAAGATGAATCTACAAACAAAACAATTTTGAAAATCTTAAAGAAAATAGTGAACGAATCAGGACGAGACTGGCATTTCCAGCTTAGTCCCACATTCTGGGCATACAAAACTAGTGTGAGAACACCTACAGGAGCCACTCCTTTCTCCCTAGTCTATGGATCAGAGTTGGTACTACCCCTCAAAGAGGAAATCCCATCCCTAAGGATATCATTGAAGAACTTGATTACAAATGAAGACTATAGAGTAGTAAGGCTCAGTGAACTGGAGTTACTAGATGAAAGAAGACAACATGCCTTCAACCACTTACAAGGCTATCAAAATCGCCTTAGAAGGAACTATCATAAGAAGGTGAGGTCATGAACATTTGAGGTAGGATTCCTTTTCCTCATGTAAAATCAAAAGAACTAGGTAGAAAGAGTGAAACCAAGAAAGTTCGAGCCTAACTGGCTAGGACCATTTGTCATTGTCAGCTCTACCCACAGTGGGGCATACCAACTGGTGACACCAAAAGGAGATAAACTCCCTGAATACATCAACAACATGCACCTCAAGAGGTTCTATTCTTGAGGTCTCAATGGTTAAGGCACCTATCTACATATCCAGAAAATACCAAAAAAATAAAAAAAATACAAAATGTTACCTTGGTGAAAACCTGGCAATCAGACGCCTTGGGGACGACAAAAAAAAAAAAAAAGTAAAGAGAAACAAAATTGCTCTCTTAGTCAAAACCTGGCAAACATGTGCTATTGAGTAGGTACCTTGGTGAAAACCTGGCAAATAGGTGCCAAGTGTTCAAATCCACCTTCACCATCAATGAACTCCAAGATCAAAAGCTTGAGCACACTTCAAATTCAAGATTGACAACCCAAGCTATATCCAGAAGTAAAGACCCCTTTGAGCACCAAAAAATTATGCATGGTTACTACTGGTCCACCAGACTAGGGGCAATTCTAAATGTCCTAAAAAATCCAAAAAAAATCAGAAAACTCATCAAAAATCCTAAAAACATCAAAAATCCTGAGAAAATCAATCTTCATCAAATAATAATAAAAAATTGCAAAATCCCAAGCAATTAAACCAACTTGGTTATCAAGAGAGCAAAGAGTGATCATGCCCAGTCAATCAATATCACAATCATGAGCTTTACAAATTAGCATCGGGCCCGTATGACACAGCTTTATCAATTTATCAAATCTATCAACAAGCAACTGGCAACTAAGCCAATCTATCAAATGTCACAATCATGAGCTTTTTGAATCAGCATTAGGCCCATCTGACACAGCCTGATCAACCATCTAAATCGATCAAATCAATCAAATCCTATCAATCATCTTATACAGTGATGGATACACTCAAAACCAGACAGGTCAGTCTTATATGA
Source organism: Thuja plicata (assembly GCA_018584345.1). Lineage (NCBI taxonomy): Eukaryota > Viridiplantae > Streptophyta > Pinopsida > Cupressales > Cupressaceae > Thuja > Thuja plicata. The sequence continues at coordinate 1,290,054 of MU228286.1, read as the reverse complement.
GTCATCTATTACTGAAACCAAACACACTCAAGTAATCAAGCCAATCAAGCCTATCAAAAGAGTCAAGCCAATCAAGAGAATCCAACTAAATCAAGGAACCATTAAAAAATGTTGACTAGGTAAGTCAGTCGTTCAGATGTCAGTCTATATTTCATGGTTATGTTCTTACGCTACTCCAGGATCTACCATGCGAGGAGAGTAGCTATGATAGATCAAGACTAATTTTCTTCGATTGTTGACTATTGAATGTTCACTTCAATTTCAGGACCATGATGATTTAGGATAAATGCGGTAGACACTATCACTTATCTGGAAATCATGCAGTTCTACGATCTGAGCTTAATCCTGGGAAAGAATTGGACATTCCTTCTCTTTTATCTGCTTGTTTATTTTATAGAATCAAGAGCTCGCGATGCTATAAATATGGACTCTGAGTGCATTGGAGTTCTATCTTGGTTTCTATGGTCTTTTCTTTTTTGCAATCAAGAGCTCACGATGCTATCCAGATGGACTCTAGATGCATAGGAGTTCTATCTTGTTTGCTTTGGTCTTTTCTTTACTGAATCAAGAGCTCACGGTGTTATCCAGATGGACTTCGGGTGCATAGGAGTTCTATCTTGGTTTCCTTTGTTCAGTTGATTCAGAGGACAAAGTGGTATCCAAATGGTCAATATCTGGGTGCTTTTGGCTCTCTTTCTTTTTAAACAAGGAACATAGCTAAATCGGGATGGTCAATATCTGGGTGCACTAAGTTCTCTTTCTATTCAATCTCTCTACTCCCGCTTATCAAGAGGTCATGGCGGTATCCAAGTGGTATGTGATCTGGATGCATTGGACGCTCTTTAGAATTTTAAAAATAAAAAAGATGCAATGATGACAAATATTGGAAATAGGGGCAGAGACTTGGGACACTCATCCTTTTTATCAATTCATATCTATAAAAAAAAGAAAATAAATCATTTCTATTATTCCATATCTATTAGATCAATCCCAGAGAACATCTATCCAAACTAACTTCTATCTAATTAACGCATGCATTACTCAGATATTTTGCGCATAATAGATTGCATTCATTCCATTTAAGTGCATTAGAAAAATGAAAAAACATAGTAGTTGAATACATGGTAAATCATAAATCACATGCATCCATAAGCATCTCATATAAACATGCATTTCATTTCCACCATCCTAAATAAACATGTCAGTATCATAGGAAAAGTAAATCATCCATCTACAAGTCAGCATAATAGAATCATATTGCATATAAATTTTCATCACCTAAACCAAATCATGTAGAATCATACATATAGCAAGTAAACCAATGCACATCATATCAAATCACTAGCTGCATCTCATATAAATCAAAATATCTGAGTACAATGAACGGTCGCAAGTCTGAACAAAGGAAGGTAATCAATATATATATCAATAAATATCAGTGTGTCGGGATACAAAAATGGTTAAGACTCAAAGTATATCAAATGAACATCACTACAAAAATGGTACATGATACAAAAGAGGGGAGATATCAAAACAACATGTGCTACCCACACCCTCGCTGCCAGGTGGATGAGGGGGTGGCGTATCAGTAGCAGGTCTTTGGGATGAACTAGGAGCACCAACATGAATACTCTGCAATCTCTGAGCTCTACTGGATCTTTGAGAGGTTGTATAACTGGGAACTCTCTGCTTGGCGGGAACTACACCCTCATAGTGGAGCCTCGAGTACTCAATCTCTCTCTGAGAATCACACCCAGATCTATAATACCGGTCCAATACATCCCAGTGAGAAGCATCTTGTACACTGTCAATAAAAGATCAGACCTTGGCTCAAGCCTGACACTCTCTAGCCTCTACCTCAGTCGTCCTAGCCTTAACAGCTATCACTCTAGCCTCCAAAGTATTAGCACATGCATCAGAGGAAGCAAGTTCAGCCTGTAAATCCAAAATCTATTGTGTAAGTCTCTCTAGATCGGAAGGATATATTTCCATCCCTCTCATGGCCACATCCATATCACCCTCCTCCTCTCTATCACCCAATCCCTCATCTCCCCTCCCCCTCACCACCCAAGAATCATCCAAACTCTCTGAACTCTCCCCAGTACTGATGCATGTATTTCCACTACCAATAGATGAGATCATACTTGTACTCTGAGCATCCAAGGCCTCAACATAAATATCCCCTATCTCAATATCTACATCCTCTATAACCACCCTATCCTCCACCCTCTAAGCCAAAATAGCACCAGTATGCCAGCGTACTCTCCACACTAACTGAGCTGCCTCCTCCTCCATCGCCTCCTCATCCTCCAATACAACACTCAAACCAACTCTCTAAGAACTAGTCCCACCACCACTACACCCACCCCTCGTCTAAACTCCACCACTAGCACCCACAGGACCGGGATCATCTCCCCTCCCCCATCCTCCATCTCTACCTCCGTCCTATCTGCCATCTTGACCACCAACCCTAACTACATCTCAGCCTCCAAACCTACCTCTGTCATGGCCACCATCCCTCCCTCCATCTGGACCTCCCCTGCCTCGTCATACCTGACAGCGCCTCCTCATGAGAGTCCTAGCAACGGGACATAAGACATCTGTAACTGCAACTGGATGGATCTATGCCCAATGAGCATCATACTGAGGAGTAGTGCCTACAAAATATCAAATTCAGTGTTAGTACCATATCAGATAAGCAAAAAGTATCGTAAGCCAGATAGACTAAAAGTGTAGTAAGGAATTGAACACAAATGTATAGAACAACCATACCTGCATCTATAGTAGCAGATCGCCATGTCCATGCCATAGGAAGTAGGCCTACAAACTCAGTCTATGTAGTGTCTAATGAAATGACACCACCCCATACCGCAACATCCCTCAACCTATGAGAAAAATAGGCATATGTGTTGGACACATCCTACTGCTCTCCGAACTATCGCAACACCCTTTCGGTGTTGTGATAATCAATCATATGAACATGATCAGTGACATGACCAATCAGGTATCTCCACTGACAGCAAAAAAGAAGATGGATATCCTCTCCATCCCACACATGGAACTCTCTATACGGTCTCCAAATGAAATAGGGCATCATGTCTAACTAATAACGTCAATACAATAGGTGACCCATGTGGGTTTGAACGATGACTCCATCATACATGAAAACATATGGCCTGTCTGCAAGAAGATCACACGTACCAACAGGATGACATACAATAATGTACTCCCATGATCTGCAGGAGGGTAGCACCACAGTCGAGCGACTTACCATTAAGGTAAGCTGCATAAAACATATGAAAGTGCATATGCGCCAGCATACATGGCCTCCATGCATAAACAGTGTGATCACAGACCATACTCTGCAAAAGGGAACCAAAGCCAACATAAAATCTGTGCTAGCATCGATCAGGGCATAAGATGCCACATCAAACTACCTAGTAAGGTGGACAACCTATCAAGGCCCAAGTCAAATCGGGACCATGTAATATCATATGCACTGGATAAACCAAGCTGATCCTGGGGCAATCCAGACAGCTTAGTCAAAGCAATAATACCAGGTCGGGTAGCATACTCCACAAGTGCACCCTGGATTGGAAGTTGAAGGATGTGGTACACATCCTCCAAAGTAACAGTACACTCTCTGGTGGGTAACCAGAAAGTGCATGTCTCAGAATTCCATCACTCTACAAGAGCCGAGATCAGACCCCTATTGGTCATAATCTTACGCATGTAACAGATCCAGTATAAACCTAAGGCCCTAAGAACTGACCTCTCATCCTCTGATAGATGGAACCTGTATACAAGACCCGCCGGTCTAGACTCCCAATAGCCCAGAATCCTCTCGATGAACTGCACACAGTAAAAAATTCAAAAATATATCAGTATCAGACATAGATGGAAGTGACAGACACCAGAACAAGCAGATATGAGACAAGGAAATCAGGTAAATAGTTCCAAATTTACAATTGAGGTAATAAAACCTACATACGTGGTACTATTATGCGATTGTGAAACACAATAGCCAATTGCGGCAACTAAAATGCAATTGCGACATGCAAACATGGCAAATGCAGAACTCTTATAAATTGCGGCACCAAGCTGGAAATTGCAGCATTCAAACCATAGTTGCGACAAAACCACAGACGATTGCAGCACATTATGCAAAACATCAGAAAACAACAAATTTTAAAAGTGAGAAATAAATACATTAATGACATGCAAAGAGATAAGACTCATCGGACATCTTGCGCCAGCTGGCCTCTAATATATCCAGACTCAGTCGGATATGTGTGTCACTCTAGGAAGGCCCGCCATCACACGAAAACAAGAGAAAAAAGCAGAGAAAACTAAAGACAAACTCACCAAGATTTCAAGAGCTCCAAGAAGGCAATGTGACAAATGAATTACTCTCATGGCTCCTTATAGGGGTTTCTAGAAACCCTAATTTCTCTAAGAGGTCCAATTTTTCGTCCCGATCCCCAAAAACTTCCACATTCAATATCAGAGGCAATATAAAACATTTTTCAAATCAGTCAGCTACCCAGATTCAGAAATTGTAGTTTCAACAAATTAACGCTCATGTCGCAACTTTTTCACTCAAATTTGTTGAGGGGGCATAAATACACCTACTATCGTCGGGGCAAGCTGGGGCAAGATAAAAAAATTAAAGAATCTTTGACACACTGTGACAAGTCACATCGCATCAAAGAGGGGCAAATGCAAACACCCAAAAATGGACAGGCTTGCGACTTGACATTAAAAACACTATTTTCATCTAATAATTAATGGTTTTTAAATCATTAATTAATCATTTATTTTCCTCTAAATTCATTCCCCAAATCATCTAATCAAATTCCCAAAATTAATTAAATAATTAATTTTATTTAATTAATTAAATAATTAATTTTATTTAATTAATTAACCTTAATTGATTAATTAC